>BSBK01001718.1:940000-1012500 GCA_027943335.1 Chamaecyparis obtusa
GTTCAAACTCAACTCCAAGAGGGCTTTGCATGAAGACAAACTTTAGTTTACAATCCAGCCTTAGTTGAACTGAAGTCTCCTCTTCACTTTGAATTTTATTGAAAAGCTCTTAACCAAACTTTAACTTAAATCATTAATTCAATTTCCTTCAATTATGAATGTGCAACATAATGCATTTAAATAATTAATAATTAGAACATTTAGATAACATAATTACCACATGTCAAATTAACCTTTAATTTAATAAATATATTTTAATTGAACAAATGTTAATTTCATGATTAAATAATTCTAAGGTGAATTTATTTAATTAATTCTCATTAATTAATTATTTCAACCATACACAATATTAGAATATAATTAATTTCTAATTAATTTATTGCATCCACTATATAATAAAAATAATAATTAAACTAGATAATTACATTATTTAATTATCAATTAAATGATAACCCACAACTAAAAATAGAATGATCTAAATATAGAAATCACACCAACACCACAAATCAAAGAATCAAAAAGACTTAAGGACCCACATTCATACTCAAGGACAAGGGTATAAACTCATGCGTAATTGGATGAGTTTAGAAAGGTGGAAACACAAAATCTTGTCCCCTACTTTAGGACAATATTTGGCTTAGGTTAGGATTTGGAATTGAATATTATCTCCCCTTTTTTACCATTGAGATTAGAGATAGGGCACGCTCATCATGACAATTCAGGGAAGTCGATGCCCAATACCTGCAAACCTGCATAAGAGACAAGCATGTGCATATATATAGAGATATAACAAACAATGGTGGGGATCGGCCGATTGTGTGGATCTCACAAGCAAGTAACTACGACTCCATCCCTCAACCACATCAAGCACATCAAACAGAAGTATAAAACAAACACATCAACCATACACATACAAGTATGGGGTTAGTAAAATCATAAGCATCAACAAATTCCTAACATATAATCTATCATCCTAGATTAATTACAACATTTATAAAATTAGACTAGGGGTGAGGTACTACACTTAACATGGAAGTGCTTCCATTTTAAGACGATACAATATATATATATTGATCTTTCTTGTAATGGATAATGTAGGAAAATGAGCTAATTATTATTTAATATATTTTATTGATTAATAATTAAGGGAATTTATTTTATTTTCTAAATTGAAGTTTTTTATGAAATTATATTATTTTAGTAAGTATTAAATTCAGAAGCAATTTATATTAAATAACATTATAAACTGATTTGCTTAGTATTGGAATTTAATTTGTGAATGTAATTATACCTTTGTTAGTGATTATTTTAATAAGTTAATCTGTGTAATGGATTTTTCACAAATTAGTTATTATTATTAAATTCTTATGAATATTTTTCCTTCTACATTTATGGGATTAAAAGTGAATCTGCATATGTCATCCTTTTAAGATTGTTACCAGAGGGGGAGTTAGGGTTAATGTGTTATGTTTGTTTGCCTTGCATACTTCTGTGGCACTTGATTTTGTTGTAACCCAACCTTATGAGGGCTTTGCTTTTATCATGATGGAAAATGTTTATGTATGTTCCTATGATACTTTGGAACCAGGTTTGGATGTATGATTCATGATTATCTATGAGATATGTTTTGAGATTTATAAACTTAGGGTAGGTTATCTAGGTGTTAAAGGGGAAGTGGCTTTCTTTCGAGGCCCAAGAGCCTAAAAGTGGCTACCTGGATATCTTTAGTAGGTTACTTAAATAAGTGATAATATAATACATTAAATGGAAATTTAAAATGAATTAATAAGATAATGGATTCCTCGCCCATGCCTTGAGTGCTATTATAGGCTAAGAATCAGAATGGGAGAAGATGTTTTCCTATCTAGTAGTGGCAGTGAGTTTTGGCATGATCAGTTATCCTTGTCTACATGAGAGGATTTCAGGTTCCACATATGATCACACTTGGGAGTTGGAGTCCAATGAGATCGTCCCAACAGGTTGACATATGTGATGACACTTCCCTGATTTCATCTTAGGTTTCCTACATGTGTTGGTTTCCTCTAGATTAACATGTGTACCTTCAAGTTTTGAGTTGTACCTTTGAGATAGGAAACTTTCAATATCCCTTTCTTTAGTACTACCTGATGATTGATTTTGGTATTGTTATCTGAGTGGATTCTGATGTTATCTCCTCAACACAATGGGAGTGGAACCATGGGTTTCCATGAGGTTAGGAGGTAGTGATTCTCTTACCATTTGAGACTCTGACATTCTTGTACTAGTGTTGGATGGTCCTTGTTGTGGTTGCTTCTTATTCCTTCATTCTTGGAGATTGGTTCCTATTTTTTTTATTGTATTTGTACTTTGTACGTAAAATGTATTTACATAGCCTATGACTTGTGTAGTGGATTTGGTTTATCATGTATACCTTATGGTTCAGATGTATTGTTTATTCTTTATGAGATGATGTACTTAAGTTTCATTATGTAAAAGATTTATATGGTTATTGTACGTAATAGATTAAATTATATTTATGTGTTTCTATTTTAAGGAACCCTTGAGATTTGTAATCTATAAATAAGATTGTGTATATGAGTATGTATTAAATTTATGTTATTGCTTCCACTTTTTTATCATTGTTGTTTGTAAACTCTTAAGAAAAAAATTATTCTCTAAACTTAGTCACATGTTTTAGGTTAATTTCTCCTAGGTTCCCTTGTGGGGCATTACACTTGGTATCAGAGCCCAAGTTGATATATTACAACTGATTGAATATCTTGAAGGAGAATTTGACGACTGATATTTGAAAGATAGTGATTGATGATCACTGAGCTACAAAAGTATACGTGGTACATTAAATCAATTAGTGTATTGTCATTAATGTCAACTAGTTCTGACTATACTTATCATGATGGTTACAAACATCTTAAGAAGGAAATAATGGTGAAGGAATGAGATATCTACATAAAGATAAGACTAATGAGAAGAATATGAATATGGTATTCATTGGGTAACTTATTGATTATTCTATGACATTATGTTAGTGATTTGATTGTATTACACAATTTTGTTATAGATTGAAGATCAAGAATAAACAAGTTTATGTGGTCAATAAATGAAGAATTCAGTATACCCTGAGTTGGAATAGTGTACACTGAGAAAGTGAATTGTATATTGAGTACAAAGTTAACTAAATTAGTTATCACTAATGCAATATGGTATTGGCTGAGTAAAAGGAATAAATGGAAATAATGACTACAGACTACAGATGATGAGCTGGACAATTGTGAATGATTCTGAGGTTAAAGATAATGTTTTTAATGATAATCAAATGGATGAAAAAATTCAAGGATTCTTGGATGAAGTTGAATGAAATATGTTACTGACACAATTGTTGAGGAATATTAAAGAAGAAAAATCAACGGTGAAGATTAAGAGGCAAAATCTATGGCTAGAAATAAAATGGTTTATGAAGTTTAATTGAGTGGACTTAACAGTATTTTTTATTTCAATATGACATTCAATGAATGTTGATTATTTTCTTATTGACCCCATAGTGAATTTTTGGTTAAGGGAGAACTGTTAGTGATAAGTCCTCTAACCATGTCATACCTCACAGTCTATTTTGTAACCTTTAACAGGGTTGGCTCTTAACTGAGCTCACTTCAGAAGAGTGAATTATTTTGGGTTACCGGTCCTAGGTGGTTTTTCCCCTAACAGGGTTTCCATGTTAAAAATAAAAGTGTTATATGTGTATGGATGTGTTGAATGTTTATTTTACTTTACACATTACTATAACTAGATTGATCGGTAAATAGAGTATTTAATTTACTGCTATTCAGTAGATGAACAAAAAGGCACAGTTGATATATTACCGAGTTGATTAATTGATTTGAAATTTTTGTTATATACATAGGGGAGTATTTGGGACTGTAGGATAACTAGACTTAACTGATTCAACCCTGCTCTTAGTTATCTAACAATTGGTATCAGATAAAAGAGTGCTTGAAGGAAAAGTTTGAAGGACTTAAGATAAATATCACAAGATGTATAAGAGAGAGGTGTCAAAGCTGAACAAAGACAACTTCTTGACATGGAAAAGAAAAATGAAATTGTATCTATCAGGGATTGGTGAGTCTACTACATACTACATGGAAAATGAGTTTATCGTACCCACTGGACCTTTGATTGTTGATCAGATGAGAGAAAGACAAAAACATAATGCTATGATGATAGAGATTGATTCCTCCTTTTCAGATGTTGAATTTGAATAGGTTAAGATGTGTACAACTTCTAAAGAGATGTGAGACAAGCTTACACTAGTTCATGGAGGAGATGTGAATGTGTTAAGGGATAAAGCTGAAAGTCTTAGAGGAAAGTTTGACGACATGAAAATGAAAGAAGGTGAGAACATATCCTAGTACAATAATTAAGTCAGGGAGGTTGTAAATGTTATCCGAGGAGCAAGAGATATTATTGATGAAGACATTGTTGTAAGTAAAATTCACAAAACTTTGTTACTTGACTATGCTATTAGAGTCTCTTCAATTCATGAAATGAGAGCATCTCCTAGTAATAATGTTACACTTCATAATATAATCGGTAGATTGACTGCATTTGAGTTGAACAAATTTGACAATAGTATTGTTCCTACAATTGAGTCTGCATTTATGTCATCTCTGAAAATTGGTAAATCAAGCAGCAAACACAAGATAAGAAATGAAAGTGACAGTGAAAGTAAAGAGGATGAACTTGATGAACTTGAAGCATTAATGGATTTAATATTGCAAAAAGGTAAAGGAAGGTATAGAGGTAAAATACCTTTGATATGCTTTATATGTAAAGAGATTGGTCATATTGCAGCTAGATGTCCTGATAGGAAAGAAGATGAGAAAAGAAAATGGAAGATATGATGAAAGGAAGCATGACAGAGGAGATTACCAAGATCACACAGGTAATTGACAATATGACAGAAGAAGTAACTAGGACTAAAAAGATAAAGGAAAGAAGACATGTTACTTTATTGAAGATAAAGATGAAGATACCAACAATGAGACAGATGAAGACATTGAGGTAGTATTTGTGGCTTTGAAAGAGGATTACGAAGAAGAAGGGTATGTTGAAAGAACACTTATCTCTATATTTAGCAAGAATGATACTTGGATTATTGATATTAGTTGTACACATCACATGACTGGTGATGAAGATAAATTTGAATACCTTGAACATTATAATGGAGGATCAGTAAAAATGGGAAATGATACACATTGTCTAGTAAAATTAAAAGGGTCTATATTGTTGAACAATAAGATCAGATGTGAGAATGCATATTGGGTGAAAGGACTTAATTAAAAATTTTTGAGTGTAGCACAGTTGAATAATACTAGTCACTAAGTTTAATTTTAAAATAGAAAGGTGAAGATCTTTGATGGAGCTGGAAAGTTGGTCAGTATTGGTGAACAATCTAAAGGTAATTTGTTCTATCTTGGCAATGTTAAAACTTCTTGTTTGTTGAATAAAAGTGAAGATGTATCTAGTTATGTCACAAAAGGTTATGTCATGTGAATTTTGACAACATGGTTAAGATCAGTAAGAAAAGGAGAGTTAGAGGTTTACCAAGCACCTCTAAACCTGACCATGTTACGTGCACAAAATGTCAAATAAGGAAAATGTCAAAATCTAGTTTTAAGAGAAAACACTTTTCATCTAATGTTATTTTGGAGTTAGTTCAAACTGATTTATGTGGTCCTATGAGAAATCAGAGTTATTATGGAGACATATTTTTTATCTTATTTTTTGATGACTTCTCTAGGATGATGAAAGTCATGTTCTTGAAAGAAAAATATGAATCTTTTAAAATGTTTAAATGGCATAAAGAAAAAGTGGAAAGAGAAAGTGGTAAAGAATTGAAATGCTTGAGATCAGAAAGAGGTGGTGAATTTACTTTTGATGAGTTCACTAGTTTTTTAATGAGCATGGAATCAAGAGATGGGTTTCTGCACTGAGGACACCCCAACATAATGGAATTGATGAAAGGAGAAATAGATCTATTGTGGATTGTGCTTGAGCACTGATGATTGAAAGTGTAAATGTGAGAGTTGATCAATTTGTTGAGAAGAATGATGATGAGAGTAAAAAGGAACTAGAAGACTATGGTAGATTTTTTTACATTGAGGAACCAGACACTCTACCCAAGTAACTTCCTAGTGTTACCGAGCAACAGGGTAATGCTACTGAGAAACAATATTTATAGACCAAGAATCAACAAACTATTACCGATGAAGATCATGATCATGCACTGAGTGGAGAACATACTGAAGAACAGCTAATTGAACCTGTACTTTCCAGATATGTAAGAAGACATCATCCATAAGATCAGATAATTGGAGATAAAAAATTTGGCATGATGACACGAAGTAAGTTGAGAAACAATACATGTTTAAATTGTGAATTTGAACCTAAAACTATTAAAGATGCACTTGAAAATGATGAATGGATTAAGGCTATGAATGAAGAGATTGAGCAGATACAAAAAAACCAAACATGGACATTGGTACTAAGACCAAGAGACAAAAATGTGATTGGAACAAAATGGATATTTAGAAACAAATTGAATGAGAATGAAGATGTTCGAGGAACAAAGCAGGACTAGTATGCAAAGGTTATGCATAGGAAGAGGGAATTGACTATGGAGAGACCTTTGCACCCATTGCTAGACTTGAAGGAGTAAGGATATTTCTTGCTTATGCTGCTTACAAAGGATTTAAAGTTTATTAGATGGATGTTAAATCTTCATTTCTGAATGGGATACTTGAAGAAGAGGTATACATTTAACAACCTGAAGATTTTCTTGATCCTAATCAGAGGAATATGGTATGCAAGTTGCACAAATCACTATATGGATTGAAAAAGGCACCGAGAGCATGGTATGAAAGACTGAATTCCTATCTCATTAGTATTGGATTTTTTAGAACCAATGACAATAGAAATTTGTATTTGAAAAGTGAAACTGATGACAAGATTCTTTTTGTTGAATCTTTTGTTGATAATATCATATTTGGAGGACATGATAACTTATGCAAATCATTTTCTAATGAAATGAAAAAAGAATTTGAAATGTCAATGTTTGGAGAGATCAATTTTTTTCTTGTCTTGCAAATATTACAATAGAATGAAGGCATATAGATGACATAATCAAAGTACATCAAAGAAGTATTGAAGACATTCAGTATGGAGGACTCAAAACTAGTCGGTACACCAATGGTTACTGGAAGCAAATTGACAAAGGATGACAAGTCAACCGGGGTAAATCAGACCTTGTATAGATCAATGATTGGAAAATTGATGCATGTTATGCATAGAAGACCATATATTACACATGCGGTTGGAATAGTGGCAAGATTTTCTACTAATCCTAAAGAATCACACTTGACTGCTATGAAAACAATTTTGAGATACTTAAATAGCACTGAAAACTATAGTTTGTGGTATCAGAAAGAATGCAATTTTGAACTGAAAGTTTACATAGATGTGGATTGTGCTGGAAACATTGATGATAGAAAGAGCACTATTAGTGGAGCATTCTTTTTGGGTGAAAGATTGGTTACTTGGATAATTAAGAAACAAGGATGCATTTCTCACTCTACTAAACCAGTAGAATATGTTGTTGTTTTTGCTAATTGTTCAAACATTGCATGGATAAAACAACTTTTGGAAGTTATGAATGAGGAGATCACTGACCCAGTGATAATATATTGTGATAACACTAGTGCAATTAATATTTATAAGAATCCAGTGATACATTAAAACAAAGAAGGGTGAACCCACAATAGTGGGTTACACTTTTTTGCCTAAATAGACACTAAACTCTACATTTTGAAAAAAACTTTCAGATTCAGATAAATATTTTGTTAAACCATTTGAAATCGGAATATGATGTTAATTAGAGTCTTTTAGGATTTTTTGTCTAGATTCTAAATATACTTTTTATTTTTATTTTTGAATTGATTTGAATGGTTTTCTTTCTCCAAAGAAAACTGGTATGTTACTAAAAATGTTATTTTCAAAGCGTTACATTGTTTTCATAGAGCATAACTTTTTTTCTAAAATAGATATAAATGTGCTTCTTTCGAATTTAGTTTTGTAACATCCATACAGAAGGCATGAAATTGGTTTGATGATATTATCATGATTATTACATATTTTATTAACGTTTGAAGTTGACTAAATCATAATTTTGACATACCTTGACTACATAGCTTATAACTTGTCATGTATTTGTCCAATTTCATTTATTCTTCTTATGGAAATAGAAATTCAATACCTATGGCATAGATATTTTTTAGAATTTTTTTCTCTCATTTACTATTTTTCCATAAGCGTTAAACATAGAGGTAGGCATATGATGAAATATCTATGTTTAGTAAAACTAAAAATACAAAGTCATAATAAAATTAATATATATTAATATTATAATTATTGGAAAGGTTTTTCTCAGTAGTACCTTACTACATAGATAGGTTTTTCAAATAGATTCATTTGATTTGCCAAAAGATAAAGTCAAAGTGATTTTTTGTCAGCATTTTAATAGGTGTGAAGGAGACTCCATTGTAAGCATGAATAAGGAGTATAGATGTTATATCAATGTTTTTTTAAAATCTAAGAGGCTTTGAGCTAACCATTTGTAATTAATTCCTTCAAATGGAACCTCTCAAGACTTAAATCATCATATTTTATTAAAAATGTCTTATTTTAGTAAAAATTAGCATGTCTAAAAAAGTGTAACCCACTATTGTTATCATCATATATCTATAAATTATCACTACTTGAGGGAAAAAGTACATGAAAAGAAAGTAAGATTGGAGTATGTGAAATTACAAGTGCAACTTGCTGACATATTTACTAAACCCTTACTGAATGACACATTTGAGTACTTGAGAAGTGGACTAGGGGTCCATCCCCTATCTATCGGTCACTAAGGTGATTAGGAGGTTGCATCAACCTACACTTTCTCTCAAAATATCAAATGATGTTGATGCATAATGTTCACACTTTGGGATTGCTAAGCTTTTGAAAGCTACAAGACAAACTAAAAATTGCATAACAGTACATGCAAGGTACTTGAATTTGAACCAAACACCAAAGATATTGATTTTCCTACTGAAGAGCTGATGTCTTTTTGGCATTATTTTCAAAGGGAGAGACAATATCATATGAAATAAACACAAGGAGAGAGAATAACATAGAGATATCAAATATTATCGAAAGGGAGAGACATTGATGTTGTTTAGTGATTAAATATATTAAATGCCTAAGATGGTGAGAGCTTACCAAGTTACAATATTTACATATAGAGTTGTAGAGCAGATATTTGGTATTCCATGACATATTTCATATTGTGTTGCCATCAATGCCAAAGGGAGAGATTGATAGACTATAATTGATTGAATATCTTGAAGGAGAGTTTGACAATTGATTGGATATTTGAAAGACGGTGATTGATGATCATCGAGCTACAAAAGTATATGTGGTACATTAAACTAGTTAGTGTATTTTCATTGATGTCAACTAGTTTTGACTGTACTTATCATGATGGTTACAAGCATCTTAAGAAGAAAATAATGGTGAAGGAATGAGAAATCTACATAAAGATGATATGGATGAGAAGAATATGAATATCTTATTCATTGGGTAACTTATTGATGAGTCTATGCCATTATGTTAGTGATTTGATTGTATTACACAATTTTGCTATGGATTGAAGATCAGGAATAAATAAGTTTATGTGGTCGGTAAATGAAGAATTCAGTATACACTGAATTGGAACATTGTACACTGAGAAAGTGAATTGTATACCGAGTACAGTGTTAACCAAGTTACTTGTCACCGATGCAATATGGTATTGACTAAGTAAAAGGAGTAAATGGAAATAATGATTGTTGACTAAAGATGATGAGTTGGACATTTGTGAATGATTCTGAGGTTAAAGATAATGTTTTTTATGATGATCAAATGACTAAAAAATTTCAAGGATGATCGGATGAAGGAGAATGAAACATGTTACTGACATAACTGTCAAGGAAGGTTAAAGCGGCAAAATCAATGGTGAAGATTAAGAGGAAAAATCTATGGTTGGAAATAAAGTAGTTTATGAAGTCTATAAAAGGAAACAAGAGATTCCCATTGAATTCTAGAATGCGCATGAGAAGATTGCATTCATGCAAGTTGATCAAACTGGTTGAAGGCAGAACTGAGCAAATATGCAAACAACACCGAGTGACAGAGAAAAGGGATTACCAAGTAGATTAGAGTTGGAGGATACAAAGGGATTGAATTGAGATTATTGATTAGGGGTATTTTGAGCTTAGCATAGATCTAAAAATCTACAAAAAAAGTTGTATTTGAATCAGATCATTACTATAACAGTTTAACCATTTCTACAAATAAATCTCTTCACTGAGTGAACTTAACAGTCTTTTTTATTTCAATATTACATTCAATGAATGTTGATTATTATTTTTTTGACCCCATAGTGAATATTTGGTCAAGGGAGAACTGTTAGTAATAAATCCTCTAACCAGGTCACACCTCACAGTGTGTTTTGTAACCTTTAACAAGGTTGGCTCTTAACCAAGCTCACTTCAGAAGAGTGAATTATTTTGGGTTACCGATCCCAGGTGGTTTTTCCCCTAATAGGGTTTCCACGTTAAAAATTAAAGTGTTATATGTGTATGGATGTGTTGAATGGTTATTTTAGTTTACATATTACTATAACTGGATTGATTGATAAATACAATATTTAATTTACTGTTATTCAGTAGATGAACAAAAGGGAACAATTCATATGTTACTGAGTTGATTAATTGATTTGAAAGTTTTGTTATATACATGTGGGAGTATTTGGGACTATAGGATAATTGGACTTAACTGATTCACCCCCCCTCTTAGTTACCTAACACAAGTTTCTACACTGGGAACTCTGGGAATTTTGTATGCCCATTAGATGTCTAGTAGTAAAACTTGAAACAAAAAATTAGCCATATAACACTCTTGTATTTCAAACTATTGGTTTGGGATTATATAACATTTTATTTTTTATGAGTTATTTGAAAATATCCTTCTTCTTGTTTGTATGTTGCAGGAAAGATGGTCGATGAGAACAGATCTGTGGCTAGAGGCTGTAGTGGAGTCCATAGTAGAGGACATGGAAGGAGAAGACTTCCTAGCCCTCTTGTGAATCATAGAGTAGAGGAGAGAAGGGAAGAGGATAGTGGTGAGCATCATGGTAATTCAGGAGAGTTTAATGTTATGCAGGTACTCTAGACTATACTGGAATGTCTACCCATTCAAGACAAAGCTAAATAGAAAGCATAGTACCATTTTGATAATAAGGAGAGATAGAGGTTAGAGAGTCCCATTAAAAGGGACACTACCATTGGTAAGGGGGACACAAAGCAAAATTAGATGAGAGACCTTCTGAGATCATGACCTCCTCCTTTTAATGGTCATGGTATTGGTTTTCAAGTAGAGACATGGCTCATTGTATTACATCGATATTTTTCTATGCAACAATTTTATACCAATGTTATGGAAAGGTGTTTTGTCATGCACCTTGAAGGTTTTACAGCTCCATGGTGGAGGATTTGTTATACTAAAAGTGATTGAATATCTTAAGGGAAAGATTGACAACTGATTTAATACTTCAAAGGGAGAGATTGATGATCATCAAGCTACAAAGGTATATGTGAGACATTAAATCAGTTATTATATTGTCATTGATGTTAACTAGTTTTGACTGTACTTATCATGATAGTTACAAATATCTGAAGAAGAAAATAATGGTGAAGGAATGAGATATTAACATGAAGAAGAGATGAATGAGAATGATATGGATATGGTATTCATTGGGTAACTTATTGATGAGTCTATGACATTATGTTAGTGATTTGATTTCATTACATGATTCTGTTATGAATTGAAGATCAAGAATGTACAAGCTTATGTGTTTGATAAATGAAGAACTTAGTATACACCAAGTAGAAAATAGTTTATGCTAAGTACAATGTTAACCGAGTTAGAAGTTACCAAAATATCATGATATTGATTGAGAGAAAGAAATAATATGGAACATATGATTTCTGACTAAAGATGATGAGCTGGATGAATATGGATGATTCCAAGGTTAAAGATAAATTTTGTTATAAAGATCAAACAACTGACAAAATTCAAGGATGATCAGATGATGGAGAATGAAATGTGTTTAAGACATAAGTTTTGAGGAAGGTTGAATCGACAAAATCAATGGTGAATATTAAGTGGAAAAATATATGGCTGAGAAGAAAATAGTTTATTATGTCTATTTAAGGAGACAAGTGGTTCATAATTAATTCTGGAATGCACGTAAGAAAATTGCATTCATGCGAAGATGGTCAGACAGGTTAAAGACATAACCGATCAATTCTACAGACAACACCGAGCTTCAGAAAAAGGAATTAAGTGAGGAGAATAGAGTTGGAGGATACAAGGAAATTGAATTGATTATATTGGCCAGAAGTATTATGAGCTTAGCATAGATCTGAAAATATGTAAAGAAAGTTGTATTTGAATTAGATCAATTACTATTGCATGCTAGCCATTCACACAGACAAATCTCTTAAGTGAGTGGCACTTAATAGTCTTTTTTATTTCATTATGCCATTCAATGAATGTTTATTGTTTTCATTTTAACCCCATAGTGAATGTTTGGTCATGAAGAACTATTAGTGATAAATCCTCTAACAAGGTCACACCTTACAATGTGTTATTGTAACCTTTAACAGGGTTGGCTCTTAACCAAGCTCACTTCAGAAGAGTGAAATTATTTTAGGTATCGATCCCAGGTGGTTTTTCCCCTAACAGGGTTTCCACGTTAAAAATCAAGTGTTATATGTGTATGGATGTGATAATTTTTTTATTTTTCTTTACATATTACAATTACTGGTTTGATGAGTATATACACTAGTTAATTTATTGGTTTTGGGTTAATCAACAAAAAGGCACAAAAAAAGCTTTACCAAGTTGTTTTTATTAATTGAAAGAATTATTTTATACATTAGAGAGTGTTTGGAACTATAGGATAACTGGACTTAACTAATTCACCCCCCCTCTTAGTTATCTAACAATTGGTATCAGAGAAAGAGTACTTGAAAAGAAAATTTTGAAGGACTTAAGTAAAAGATCACAAGATGTATAAGCAATAGGTGCCAAAGTTGGACAAAGATAACTTCTCAACATGGCAAAGCAGGATGAAGTTATATTTATCAAGGATCAGAGATTCTACACTTTACTACTTGGAAAATGAGTTTATAACTCTTACTACCCCCTTGACTATCACACAGATGAAAGAAAGAAAAGAACACAATGCTATGATGATTGAGATTTCTTCTTCACTATCAGATGCTGAATTTGAAGACATTAAGACATGCAAAACTACAAAATAGATGTGGGACAAGCTTACACTAGTTCATGGAAGAGATGTGAATGTGCTAAGGGCTAAAGCTTAAAGTCTAAGAGGTAAGTTTGATGATATGGGGATGAAAGAAGGTGAGACCATCACTCAGTACAACAATCAAATCAAGGAAGTGGTGAATGCTATCCAAGGAGTGGGTGGAACTATTGATGAAGATACTTTGGTAAGTAAAATTCTCAGAACCTTGTTACCTACCTATGCTATTAGAGTCTCTGCAATTCATGAAATGAGAGAAGCTCCTAGTAATAATATTTCACTTGATAGTCTAATCGGTAGATTGGCTACATTTGAGCTAAATAACTATGACAACAATATTCTACCTATGGTAGAATTTGCATTTAGCTCATCTCTAAAAATTGGAAAGTCAAGCAACATACATAAGATAAGAACTGAAAGTGAAAGTAAAGATGAATAAGATGAACTTGATGAACTTGAAGCATTAATGTCTAGAAGACTACAAAAAGGAAAATGAAGATATAGAGGTAAACTATCCTTGGTATGTTTTAAATTCAAAGAGATTGGTCATATTGCTACAAGATGTCCTGATAGGAAAGAATATGAGAAAACAAGTGAAAGATTTAATGAAAGGAAGAATGATAGAAGAAATTACTAAGATCACAAAGGTAATTGGTAGTATGGAAATAATTAAAGACAACCAAGACTGCAGAGATCAAGGAAAGAAGACATGCTACTTAGTTGAAGATGAAGATGAGAACATCGAGACCGAAACTAATAAAGACATAGAAGTGGTATTTGTTGCATTAAAAGAAGATTTTGAAGAAGAAGAAAGGTATGTTGAAACAACACTTGTTTCTAAGGTTAGCAATAATGATACTTGGATTATTTATAGTGGATGCACACATCATATGACTGGTGATGAAGAAAATTTTGAATATCTCGAACATTATAATGGTGGATTTGTGAAAATGGGAAATGATACACCTTTTCAAGTTAAAGGAAAAGGGTCTATATTGTTGAATAATAAAATCAGATGTGAGAATGCATATTAGGTGAAAGGACTTAGTATATCATAGTTGAATAACACTGGTCACCGAGTTGCATTTGAGAATAGAAAGGTGAAAATCTATGATGAAGCTGGAAAATTGATCAGCACTAGTGAACAATCAAAAGGTAACCTATTCTATCTAGATAATGTTGAAACTTCTTATTTATTGGCTAAAAATAAAGATGTATGGTTATGGAACAAGAGGTTATGTCATGTGAAATTTGAAAACATAGTTAAGATCAGTAAGAAAAGAAAAGTTAGAGGTTTACCGAGCATATCTAAACCTAGCCATGTAATGTGCAAACAATGTCAAATGGGCAAGATGTCAAAGTCTAATTTTAAAAGAAAACATTACTCATCTAATGCTATATTGGAGTTAGTTCATACTAACTTGTGTGGTCCAATGAGAACTCAGAGTTATTATGGAGACATATATTTTATCTTGTTTGTTGATGATTTCTCTAGGATGATGCATGGCATATTTTTAAAAGAAAAATCTAAAGCTTTCAAAATGTTTAAATGGTACAAAGAAAAAGTGGAAAGGAACTGAAATGCTTAAGGTTAGATAGAGGTGGTGAATTTATTTCTGATGAGTTCACCATTTTTTGTAATGACCATGGAATTAAGAGACATGTATCTGCACTGACGACACCCCAACAGAATGGAATTGCTAAAAGAAGGAATAGATCAATTTTTGATTGTGCTAGAACACTGATGATTGAAAAAGATGTTGCACAAATGTACTGGAGAGAAGTTGTTAACTTACTATTATTTACACACTGAACCGATCTCAACTGAGAAAGAATCAAACAAGACACCTTATGAATTATGGTATGGTTACACACCTAATGTGAGTTATTTCAAAATATTTGGAAGTAGATGTTACATTTTGAAAGATGATAGAAATGGAAAATTTGATTCAAAACGTGATGAAGGGATATTTATAGGATATTCTACTAAAAGCAAGGCTTATAAATGTTTGAACAAGGCTACTAAAAAAATGATTGAAAGTGAAAGTGTGAGAGTTGATGAGTTTGCAAAAAGGAATGATGAAGAAAGTAAAAAGAAACTAGAAGACTATGGTAGATTTTTTTATATTGAAGAACCTAAAACTCTACCTGAGAAAAAGTTTGGCATTACCAAGAAATAATCTTTACAAACTGAGCATCAACAAATAGTTACTAATGAATATAATGATCATGCACCAAGTGGAGAACACATTGAATAACATAGATATGAACCTGTACTTGCAAAATATGTGAGAAGACACCATCCACAAGATCGGATAATTGGAGACAAAAGAGAAGGATTGATGACTCAAAGTAAGTTGAGGAACAACACATGTTTAGTTTGTGAATTTGAGCCTAAAATAGTTAGAGATGCATTGGAAAATGATGAATGGATCAAGACAATGAATGAAGAAATAGAGAAAAACAAAACATGGACATTGGTACCAAAACCTAAAGACAAAAATGTGACTGGAACCAAATGGATATTCAGAAACAAATTGAATGAGAATGGAGATGTAACAAGGAGAAAACAAAGATTGGTTTGCAAAAGTTATGCACACGAAGATGGAATTGACTATGGAGAAACTCTTGCACCCGTTGCTAGACTAGAAGAAGTAAGAATATTGCTTGCATATGCTTCTTACAAATAATTTAAGGTATATCAAATGCATGTGAAATATGCTTGGCTAAATGGGAGCTTGAGGAAGAGGTCTACATTCGACAACCTATAGATTTTGTTGATCCTAATCAGAGGAATATGGTATGTAAGTTGCACAAGGCATTATATGGATTGAAATAAGCACTGAGAGCATGGTATGAAAGACTACATTCTTATCTCTTAAGTATTGGATTTGTTAGAACAAGTGATAACAACAATTTGTATTTGAAATGTGAAACTGATGATAAGATTCTTATTGGTAAAATATTTGTTGATGATATCATATTTGGAGAAAATGATAATTTATGCAAATCTTTTGTTGATGAAATGAGGAAAGAGTTTGAAATGACAATGTTTTCTGAGATCAAATTTTTTCTTGGATTACAAATATTACAACAAAAGGAAGGCATATACATCACACAATCTAAATACATCAAATAATTCTTGAAGACATTCGGTATGGAAGATTCAAAACCAATCGGTATACCTATGGTAACCAGATGCAAGCTGACAAAGGATGACAAGTCAACCAAGGAAAATCAAACCTTATATAGATCAATGATTGGCAAATTGATGTATGTTTTTCATATAGACCAGATATTGCACATGTGGTTGGAATTGTAGCTAGATTTTTTGCTAATCCTAAATAATCACACATGGCTGTTGTAAAAAAAAATCAGATACATGAAGAAACAATGAAAATTATGGTTTATGGTATAAGAAAGAAGACAATTTTGAATTGAAAGTTTACACTGGTGTCGATTGTGATGTCAATTGGGATGGAAACATTGATGATAGAAAAAGCTCTACTGGTGGAGCATTCTTTTTAGGAGAAATATTGGTAACTTGGATAAGTAAGGAACAAGGATGCATTTTTGAGTCCATTATTGAATCAAAGTATGTTGATGCTGCTGCAAATTATTCAAATATTGCATGGATAAAGAAACTATTGGAAGGTATGAATGAGGATATCACTGACCCAGTGATAATCTATTGTGATAACAACATTGCTATTAATATTTCTAGGAATCGAGTGATGCATGCAAAGAAAAAGCACATATCTATAAAGTATCACTATTTGAGGGAGCAAGTTCAAGAAAATAAGTCAAATTGGAATATGTGAAGTCACAAGAGAAACATGTTGATATATTCACTAAGCCTTACTGAAGGACACATTTGAATACTTGAGAAATAGACTAGGGGTCCATCCCCTATCTAACAATCACTAAGGTGATATGTGGTTGCATCAACCTATACTTTATCAGAAGATCTAATGATGTTGATGCATGATGTTCACACTTTGAGATTCCTAAGGTTTTGAAAGATGGAAGACAAGCTGAAACTACATATTTAAACATGCAAGGTAATATAATATGAACTGAACAACATGGATATTAATTTGGCTACTAAAGAGCTGATTATTTTATTTTTGGCATTGATGTCAAAGGGAGAGAGATTACATGAAATATTCAGGAAAGATCTGCAAGGAGAGACAATGATGTAGAGAGAACAAGAGAGAGATTACATGTAGGAAGATATAATGTTGTTTTGTAGTGATTAAACATATTAAAAGCATAAGCTAGGGAGAGCTTACCGAGTCACAACATATATATAGAGTTATAGATAAGATGTTTGGTATTCTATGGCATATTTCATCTTCTGTTTCCATCAATGCCAAAGGGAGAGATTGTTATACTCCAACTCATTGAATATCTTAAGGGAAAGATTGACATCTGATTGAATACATCAAAGGGAGATATTGATTATCACTGAGCTAAAAAGGCATATGTGAGATATTAAATCAATTATTATATTGTCATTGATGTCAGCTAGTTTTGACTGTATTTATCATGATAGTTACAAATATTTGAAGAAGGAAATAATGGTGAAGGAATGAGATATTAAATGAAGAAGAGATGAATTTGAAAGATATGGATATGGTATTCATTGGGTAACTTATTGATGAGTCTATGACATTATGTAAGTGATTTGATTGTATTACATGATTCTCTTATGAATTGAAGCTCAAGAATGTACAAGTTTATGTGCTCGGTAAATGAAGAACATAGTATACACCGAGTTGAAAATAGTGTATACCTAGTACAATGTTAACCAAGTTAGAAGTCACTAACACATCACGGTATTGACCGAATGAAAGAGATAATATGGAAAATATGATTTCTGACTAAAAATGATGAGCTGGATGAATATGGATGATTCAAAGGTTAAAGATAAAAAAAATTATGAAGATCAAATGATAGACAAAATTCAAGGATGATCGAATGATAAAAATGAAACATGTTTAAGACAAAAGTTTCGAGGAAGCTTGAAGTGGCAAAATCAATGGTGAAGATTAAGTGGAAAAATCTATGGTTGAGAATAAAATGGTTTATCATGTCATTTAAGAAGACAAGTGATTCATAATTCATTCTTGAATGCATGTGAGAAAATTGCATTCATGTGAAGCTTGTTATATAGGTTAAAGACAAAACTGAGAAATTCTATAGACAACACCGAGCGTTAGAGAAAGGAATTAACCGAGCAGAATAGAGTTGGAGGATACAAGGAAATTGAACTGATTATATTGGCCAGAGGTATTTTGAGCTTAGCATAGATATGTGAATCTAAAAATAAAGTTGTATTTGAATCAGATCAATTATTATTGCATTCTAACCATCGCTATAGATAAATCTCTTAACCAAGTGGGACTTAATAGTCTTTGTTATTTCATTATGACATTCAATGAATGTTGATTGTTTTCATGTTAACCCCATAGTGAATGTTTGGTCACGGAGAACTGTTAGTGATAAATTCTCTAACAAGGTCACACCTTATAGTAGGTTATTGTAACCTTTAACAGGTTTGGCTCTTAACCGACCTCACTTTAGAAGAGTGAAATTATTTCGGGTACCAATCCCAAGTGGTTTTTCCCCTAATAGGGTTTCCATGTTAAAAATAAATATTTATATGTGTATGGATGTGAAGATATTTTATTTTTATTTACACATTAAAATTACTGGTTTGATCGGTATATACACTAGTTAATTTACTAGTATTCAATTAATGAACAGAAAGGCACAAACAAAGTTTTACCAAGTTTTTTTTATTAATTAAAAGAATTGTTTTATACATCAGAGAGTGTTTGGGACTGTAGGATAACTGGACTTAACTAATTCACCCCCCTCTCATTTATCTAATAGGATTGAGGAGAAGAAACTTGAGCTTACCATGGAGACCATCACTTGGGAGATTTTTCTTGAGAACTTTTGAGAACGCTTCTTCTCCGACCAGTAGCAGCAACAGTGTGTAGATGAGTTCCACAATTTGCGGCAACTATCTATGACTTTTTAGGACTATGAGCGTCATTAGGGGGCTTAGTGGTCGCATCATTAGGGGAGTTAAAAAAAATTTAACCTAACACTTTTTGCATGATTAAATATAATTTAATAATAAAATATGCACTTTTCTAATTACAACTCCTAACTCAACTTTAACTTTAAATTTCTAATTCACTTTTATTAAACTGAATGTGCAACTTAAACTAAATATTAATATTTAATAAATCAATTAATATTTTAGCACATTACTAACTATGCAATTGAAAATCAACTTAACTATGCACATTACTAATATTTTTACAACAAATTCACTTGACTCACAACACACAAAAAATCAACTAACTCAAATAACAAACAAACACGAAGGAAGGGCTCATGAATTCATGTCACCTTGACAAATTCAGATGGGTAGAAAATAGATACTTGTCCATTATTTTAGGACAATCAATAGCTTATTTTGGGATTTGGATCTGTATATTATCTCCCCTCTCTTACCATTGAGATAATGTGATAGGTTAGGCTCATCCTGGCAATTCAGGGAAGTCAATGTCTGGTCCCTACAAACCTACATAAAAGATGAGCATGTACATACATGTATAAATATATAACAAGAAATGGAGGGGATTGACCTATCGTGTAGATCTTGCAAGCAAGTAACTGTGACTTCATCCCTCAACCACATCAGGCACGTCAAATAGAAATATAAAAAATACACACCAACCATAGAAATGCAAGTATGGGGTCATTAAAACTATAAGGATCAATGATATCCTAACATATAAATCATCATCATGAAATAACCATAACATTTATATAAAATCATCATTTTCATTTAATCAACATGAAAATAACCAAAAACATCTAATTGTAAATGCATGATATCTCACAACTATCTAATGTAATGTCATACATTCATATCTTCAAATATCTCTAGAATAACCAACGCACACATGAAAGTGGCCTAAAAGATTTTTGCAATAAAAATTGAAAAGAAAACTATGGGAGAGGTATTACTTAATGTATTTAAATACCCTGCGACTTGTGCAATGGATGTGGCTTATCATGTATACCTTATGGTTCATATGTATGGTTTATTATTTATGAGATGATGTACTTAAGTTTCATTATGTAAAATTTTTATATGGTTATTGTACTTAATAGATTAAATTATATTTATGTGTGTAATGTCCCTGCCAGGGAACCCATAAGGAATTAGGTTTTTTGACCTAAAATTGCAACTAACAATTTTTTTTCTAACATTACATCATTTATTACATTCACAAGTACATTCCTTAAGGTTCCCTTAATGAATTTCATCTACCAGCATAATTGCATTGATATTCAAATTGAATTCCATTTCTTTTCTTTTACATTTGCATTTTATAATTTAAGAGAAAGGGTAAGAGAGTAACATTTCATTTACAACCATATCCCTTACTTCCTAAATCATTTTCATTTCTCTTTCCTACACATTGGATAACTATCCTTTTCAATTTACATATAAATCTTTACATAGGAAACATTTCTTTTCATTTCAACATAGGAGAGATAGAGGATATAATTCAATATTACACTTTTCATTTCGACTTCGAACTTTTAAATAACATCCCTTGAAATAAACCCCTAGAACTATCCCACCCTGATTACATTGCCTTATTTTTTAAAAACAAATTTTGATAATGAATTCAATTACAATAATAAGTACATGAATGGTTGAAAGTCTCTACAACATATCTTTACATCTTCCTTTTCAAAAATAGAAAGATCTTTATCATTGCATGAACACTAAACACATCTGAATCACGAACCAAGAACAATACCTCAAAATATATTTGCCACCCAACCATGTGAAACTAATGAAGTTCCACCCCCGTTCTTCACAAAAAATTAACTTGGAAACAAATACAAGACATAAAAAAATATCACTTAGCTATACACAAGGGTTAGGTTTCTAGCATACCCTCTAAGTGAGTGTCATCACATATCCTGTGTATTGGGATCCTTCCTGGCAACCATGTAACCCCGGTCCCCCCTTTATGAATAGGGATCCATCTTGGAAGCTACTCATGGTCCCAGTACTCCAAAATGACTATGTGGACTTTGTTATGTGTCTTTTATTATCTTTTGAATCCCCCCTTTCCCAAATTCATCATTATCTTTTGAATCACTTTTTACTAACCCACCCATAGGATTCTATGGAAACCACTTTAGGGTTCCATCAGCTATGGTGGGCCACTCACCTAGGGTACCTAGTCCCCTACCCACACAAACATGAGCCATAAAACCATAAAGTACTTCCAAAGGTTCATTTTGTAGGTCTAGGAAACCCTCCTGTGCACTCAAGCCACCAAGACAAGTTCTAGCCTCATATTATGAACACAAGCATAATCCAAGCACTGAAACAACATAAGTAAAATCTTATAATGCCAAAAAAAAAGAAGATATAAATTCATAAGTGATACTAATGGCAGCCCAAACATAAGGAACAAGTAATAGAGGTCACAAGCCCTAAAACTAGTAATTTTGAGCCCCTATAACCAACTAAACCCCCAAATGACTTTGTATGACTACCCATACAACTTTGCAGACATTCTCATATGAAATTTGACCAAGTTTCATATGGGTATGAGTATAAAGATGTATGACATTCCAGAATCTCATACAATAATGTACTCAAAAACTTCCCATAAATGCCTAAACTGACATTTTTAGGTGTGGAGAGTGCTTGGGAAAGGTTCCCTGAGGTCTACCTAATGCAGGTACCTCATTACCACATCCATAATATTTCCTCAACATAAAATAAGTCCCAGATAATTTAAACAAATAGAAAAAACATATCATAGTGAAAGCCCGCAGAAGCAAAAATGGGGAAAAAATGACTGCATCCCTTCCCTAAACCTTCCTAACCCTTCCTAAATATTCCTAAAATTCCCTAAATCATTCAATAAAAATTAAGTACACCATCACACATAATCAAAAGAATTCCTAAACTTCCAAGAAATATTTTACAATAAAAACCATACAAGCATTAATAATTTACTTCCCGGATGCATAGTTTGAAACACACAAAAATCAAGACATATATATAAATTTCCTTTTTCAATTCACAGTTATCTACCATATAAAAATACAATAACATAGAATAAACATTCATAAACACACACACACATACACACACACACACACACACACACACACACAAGGAAGAGTACAGATTCATCTCGTTTCAAACCCTACCTAGGGTCCTACGGAGAATCCTCTTCCAAATGGTTGGAGCACGCTCTGCAAATCTCCAAGCCCTGAGTAGGTAGCCTCTAGGATAGCTTCCCTCTAGAAACCAATCTTCCTTAAAACAAACCACACACACTCTTTCCATCACAAAACTAGAGAAAACTTCCAAAAATATCCCTAAAAAAAATCTAATCCCCAAATCTCCCAAATTCAATAAATTTATTCCCCAACTATATGGTTGGAGGAGTTTCTTATGAGAACCAATTTCTCCAACTTCCATAGTTGGTTGGAAAAGCCAAACCAACATTCCCATACTCACATAATAAAGTTTTTTGATAAATTTAATTAAAATAACCTCCTAAGAAACCTATATGAAGAAGAATAAACATAAAGCTTCCAAGTAACATACATAGCCCACTTGGAATCAAACTAGCCTAACTTCTAGGAGGTCTCGATTTCAACTCCCCCTAAATAGCTAGTTTTACCAAAAAGAGCTTTCTTATTACCTCTTATTATTATTATTATTACTTTTATTTAATACACTTTATTTAATAGCATTTAGACAAGCAATTAAAAACACATAAATAATATTATTTATATATGCATGGGTATATGTGTGTGCACTCACATATACACATACCTATATAACATACATTCATTTAAGCACAAATATAAAATAAATATATATATACTTACAAGGATAAATATAACTCACAACATTAATTTCAAAGAAACATCAAAACCTAAGCCACAAAATAACATCACAAAAACTTGATACCAATCCCTAAACTAGGGTCACCTCCTAACAGGAATCTAAGTCCATGGGTAACCTTGAGAGTAGCTTGGCAAAATCTCCACACAACAATAGTTCGAGGATTTTGAAAGCACGCTCAGACTTGTGTAGCCAGGTGGAGTTGATGCCTAGTACCTGCATCCTGCATCACCAACTGACATGCACATACATACATACATACATACATACATACATACATACATACATACATACATATATATATATATATATATATATATATATATATATATATATATATATATATATATATATATATATATATATATATATATATATATATATATATATATATAAATAGATAGTGGAAAACAAGGAGGGAGAGTGTGACATCATGCGGATCTCCCATAGGAGTAACTTTGACTCCCTCTCCTCATCCTACATTCACATCAATTAGTGTAATCATCAAAACATAATGGGGTTAGCAGTTTTAGAATATATAAATTAAGTATAAAACGTTTCACAATTAGTACATCTTTAATCATTTATCATTTTATTTCAAATCATTTAATATCCCATTATAAACTCTATTAACCAATAAATATGAAATCAAATGTCCCATCATGAAATAAAATGGTCCAAACATATAATCCAAAGTATCAAAGTAATGATCCTATCAGTCTAACATATGAAGATGCTAAGGTGGGCATTACAATGTGTTTCTACTTCAAGGAACCCTTGAGATTTGTAATCTGTAAATAAGATTGTATATATGAGTATGTATTGACTTTATGTTGTTACTTCCACTTTGTTTCTCATTATTGTTTGTAAACTCTTAAGAAAAAAATTATTCTATAAACTTAGTCACATGTTTTAGGTTAATTTCTCCTGGGTTCCCTGGTGGGGCATTACAGACTGGAAATCACCATTTTTTATGAAATGACTAGAAATAAATGGATAAATACTATGAAGAATATGTTTTCACATAAAAAATATCAAATGTAATCTTTCATTTAAAAAAAAATTAAATGCAGCTAACCTTTCAAAGTTCAAGAAGTTTGAAATTCTTTTGATAGCATCAGTAGCAACACAAACTTGGCTCATCATCGATGAAAAACAAGAAAGTGGCAATCTTTGGAAAATGAGTAAAGTACCATTACTAAATTTGAAAAGATCTTCTTTTAGAAGGATTAAATGCAACAATGCTACAAAAATTTAATTCTTTCTCTATAAAAGAGAAATCATTCTTAGAAGGTGGAACAACATTTGTAATCTTTAGAGAGAAGATCTTCTCAAAGCTTAAAATAGTCCAGCCTAAACATGGATACCCATGTGAGATTGACAATCCCACTACACCAAGATCCTTTCCTAGGGCTAATAGATGATTACATGTTAGCTACATTGATCGGAAGTGATAATAAAATAGTTCTTGCAGCCGTGAAATGGATCCTTGGTGAGGATTTATTGCAAAGAGAGGACTGATATAGGCTTAACACTGACATCTCATCTCACTTTGCGGGCTCACTGCTGGATTTGGGAAAGCCCAAGGACATAATTACTTTCCTAGTAGAGGCAATGTTTGGGAAAGATTATTGTAAGGGGCTAGAAGATTTTCTTGCAGTTGCAAGAGATGGTGTGGGGCTGCCACTAGCAATAGACCTCAAGATTCATCTAGAGACAAGTGTGGAGGTGCCATTTGTGTTTTTTGTGATGAACTTTTTCTATCATCCCCTAGACATTCACTGCTACTACGATGGGCATAGGGTCAAATTCCTCAAGAAGCACCTCAACCTCATAGTGCAAATTTTAGAGGCAGTGATAGAAGAATTCCATTTGTGGATGATCTTTGAGAAAGCATGAGATATGTCATCAAAGTCAAGAAGAGGAGTCTCTTCTAACACAGAAGGGAATGGGTCAAGGAGTGGAAAAGACTCTGGAAAGAATAGACCTAGGTTTGGAGAAGTTTGATTGGCATGATGAACAAAATATTTTGTTTTAAAAATGAATATGATATATGAATGTAAAATAAATAAATAATTTTGATATTTTTTAAAACTTATACAATGTATATAGCCACTACCATTATTACAATATGCAAACCTTGATTACATACATTCTTCTTGTCATTCTTTCTCTTTGAAGTGCTTTAATTCTTTTTATCATAGCATTTTCTTCTTTTTAACCATGGAGAATTAAAAATATCATAGTGTAGGACTTAACTGTTCTGATTAAGTAAAAACATGATTTGAAAGGTCCCAAAACCTTATACAAAGATCAAAAGATGTTCAATATTGATCAGTCATTAGAACAAAAAAACCAATAAAAACAAGCGCATACAGCCCAACAAAAGACAACAGGAAAAGACTGCAAAGCAGTCAGAGGTAGAGAAAGACAGCACAAGCAAAAGACAGATGCAGAGAAAAAGCTAGTTGATATCCAAAATTTCTGAGGCATGAACAGCAAGGAGGTCCATGTTTCCAATCAGGTCCTCCAGCTCCATCTCTTTTTTCTTCATACTTGCTCTGGTGCAGTTACCAATGCCCATATCCTTGAAATCCTTTATATCCTCCCCTCTGTAGAGCTCTAGCTTCTCCATAGAAGGCTTACTTTGACCATCAGAAAGGTTAATGATATGGGTGTTCTGCTCACAGTTCTTAATAATGGGATTTTCTAGATTTTTGACTTTCTCCTCCAGCAAGATAATTCTTTCCTCATATCTCTTGTTATTGGCATTGAGCTTGTTGACAATATGTTTCAAATCCATCACTTTGCCTCCCATTTTACCAAAAGCTTTCCCTTTGTGGATAGCCTCCATCCAGTCCTCCAAGCAAGAAGCCAAGGGTTTGTTACCAAAAGTAGCATGTTTGATCATATTCATTATCTTATTTTGATCTTGGAGTTCCTCCTTGATGATCTTAATGTCATGAGCAATAGATCCTAGGAAATGATGAAAGGAAATGATACTCTCCTTGTGGTGAGGATCCATATTACTGCTGGTAGTCTTCCTGAGAGGATCACTGGTCCCAACTTGGTCATTGAGGGGACTTATGCCAAAGGATTTCTCCTTCTCCTTACCTTTCTGATTGTCATGGGTGTCAGTCCTATCCTCTCTTTCATTGTCATAATCGGCAGTGTTGCTTTTCCCTTTGCTTTTCTCTTTTCTTTGCAAGGTGTTCTCTTCATCATCAGAAGAGTCAAAAAGCCCTTTTTTCTTGGACCCCCTATTGTTGTCCATTTTTTTCCCTTTAATCCTAAGACTCTTCCTTTTTTTACTATTCTGGTTCTCATGCTCATCCTCAAAATTAGGGTAGTCATCATCAAGAATCTCAATTTTTCTCTTAATAGAACTAACCCTACTATTATCTTTGCTTTTGCCTTTCTTCTTGTCTTCAATAGTTATGTCATCTTCCATATCAGTCTTGAACATCCCATTGGAGCCCTCATCCTCAGAATCCTCCTCATTAGGGTTTTTACCTTTTCTAATAGGATGAGAAATATTTTTATCTTTCATCTGATTATAGAGAATGACCATGAGACCTTGATGGGAAGCATGATCACCTTTTGGGTCATCCTAAAGACTCTTAATAGTATGATTCAAAGAGCACGTGAAATAATAGGTAATACTGATAAAATCATCATGCTTAAAATGATTCAAGATGATGAAATGGTGGCCGTAGGCTCTAGAAAATCTCCCATCAAGGGTTAAGTAGCTAATAGTAGCGTAAAAAACAAAGCACCAAGGTCTACTAATATTAGTAGAACTGATGAAACCACGAACCTGTTTAACCATCCTAGCCTCTTCATCTTTATTTTCTGGGAATTTCTCGGTCTCCTTGTCAGAAAATCTTCTGTCACGGTAAAATTTCATACCCTCGTTGGGAAGCCCCATCGCATCAGCAATAAGGTCTTCATTGATGTCAATCCAGTGATTATTGAAAAGAATCTTACCATTCTTCCAATTCTTCATGAAGTACTGAGTAATACTTGGATTTCCACCCTTGATTTTCTCCATATAAGCACTGAAATTCCCCTTAAGAATCTCCCAAGCCGCTTTCTTTTGTCTCCATTCATTACAGTTAATTGGTTCATATATTTTCTTTCCTCCTCCCATGTTCTCAATTTGAGAAAAATGCTTCCCTTTGAAATTGTAGGACTTAACTGTTAGAGTAAAGTGTTTTCTTATTAATTAAATCATGTTTGATTTAATTACTAAGTCACTTATTATCTCTTTATGCTTAAGCTAAACTTTAGGCATCTAATAATTAATTACTTTATTAATCATTATTGTGCAACCTAGGTTGTACCTTTTTAGGTTTTCAGATCTCCTTTTATAAGGATTGATCTCCCTTGTATTCATAATAGATTATTCATTATTGAATTGCAACTTTTATTTTTGCACATCAAGAATGCTTTCTCCTCTCTTGTAGGTCAATGTGTTCAGGCCTCCATAGCTTCTTATATCTTCTCTCTCTTTCTATGACAGGTGTTTGCATGCAGGTGTTCTTGGGAGATATTGTTATAATAACTGAGAAGGGGGTGATTCAGTTATCCATAGTCCCAAATACAAAATGTATCACTTAAAATAGTATTCATCTAATTTTACAGCTCCATAAAACAAGAATACTAAATTGTCTGAGTATTTACCGATTACCAGTTAATTGCTTATAGTGATTACTGACCAAATCAAATATGTAACATGTAAATTATGATAACCAAACAATCACCACATAAACACATAACACAAAGATTTAACGTGGAAATCATGCAAAGGGAAAAACCACCTGGGATCGGTAACCCAAAATATTTTCACTCTTCTGAAGTGAGCTCGGTGAAGAGCCAACCCTGTTAAAGGTTACAAAACACACTGTAAGGTGTGACCTTGTTAGAGGATTTCACACTAATAGTTATCGTCCAACCAGCATTCACTATGGGGTTGATAGGCTAACAATGTACTTCTATGAATGACATAATAAGACTTTCAAGTCCACTTGGTTAAGAGATTTTATCTATTTACAATGGTTAAACTGAAAAAGTATGTGATCTGAATACAATACAACTTGATTTTGTAGATGTTTAGATCTATTCTAAGCCCATACAAATCCTCTGATCAATATTTATATTCATTTCATAAATATTCAATAACTTACTGTCACTCAGTAAAGCTCTCTGACACTCGATTTTGTTCTATAGTTCGGTTCTTCTTCAACTAGTCTGATTGGGCATGCATGAAGCTATGTTCACGCGATATCTCTACAGTCTCCTTCTTCCGGCATACATTTCTCAATGAAACCCTAGTCTCTTAAATAGAAAAATAAAACCATTTTCTTTTCATCCATCATATTTTTCTACTTAATCTCCTTCATTGATTTTGCCACTTAAACCTTCCTCGGTAGATGTTACAATGACTCGTTTCAATTCCATCCTTTAGATCTTCTTCAATTTTTGTTATCTGTTGATCTCATAACAAACTTTATCTTTCCACCTTGTAATCATACACTTTAAAGCTCATCAATTTCTGTCAGCTAAACTAATCATTTAGTTCTTTTGTCCATACTCGGTTGACAAAGAAAATGTGTCAGTGAACACAAGCTCGATTGATACTGTTGCTCGGTATACACTACACTGGCTCGGTGTATACTAGAATGCTTCATTAACCGACCACACTGCTTTGTAACATTTTTCTTCTATCTTCATAACAGATTACTATAACATAATCAAGTCAACAATATGAAGTCATAGACTCATCAATAAGTTACCAAGAGTATTCCTTACCCTCATCTGTCATATCCATCTTCCTCCATGTAGATATCTCATTTCTTCATGTTTTCTCCTCCTTTACATGTGTATAGATATTTGCAACTACCATGATAACTACTGTCAAAACTAGTTGACATCAATGACAACATAATGACTGATTCAATTATCTTACATATCAATTCAGTGCTCGGTGATCTCTAATCAATTTTAGTTCATCAATCTGGTTCTCAATCAGTTGTAGTTCATCAATTATGGGTTGTTTACTCATCAACTCCAATATGGTATCAGAGCTTCAGATCTATTTTCCCCTGTCCTCATCTTGACAAATTTGGTTGTGTTCGTCCGATCTACATTTTCAGAGGGTTTTATATCAAATCTGGGGGGGCCTCTTTTTTTGGACATCTTGGCTTCAAATAGACCTCATGATTGTGTTTAGAGCCTCCAAGAACCCCTACATCCATATAAAATTTTCCCAATTAACAAAAACTTGGAATTTGTGGCAAAAAAAAAATTGCAATCGGCCCCGACATGGATCTCAAGGTGATCACTATTTTTTGGAGCATTTCTGGCCAAAATGGAGCTCATGGTTGCATCCATAGTGTCCTAGAACCCCTATTTCCATATAAAGCATGTCTGATTCAGATGACGTTGCAATTTGAGGCAAAAAAATCTTTGTATCAGGGTCGTATGGCCCTAGCATGGACTCCGAGGCAGTACGAGGATTCAAAATAAAAATAAAAATAAATTTGGGCCACCTGGGTGCCACCTATGGTGGCCTATTGGTGGCTTGCAGGTGGTCCATGGTCTAGTCAGGGTCCTGCCATAGTCAATGTGGTGACTGGTGGTGTGACCGTCGATAGTCACCACTAGATCATAGCCACGGTGATTGGTAGGATGACAATCGGGAAATTGCCAGTGGTTAGTCGGATACCGCAGCCCCCCCCCCCCCCTCCTCCCCCACTACCAAGCCTACAGCCCCTGGTCATGTGGCGACCAAGGGCCAAATTATTTTGGCCCTAGGGGCCTATTATTTTTTGGCCACGAGGGGCATATGGCCATCAAATTTAGGCCTGTGAAGTGCTAATGTTGGTACTACATCAACACCTTTCAGACACCTTTTTTGGGCCCTCTAGACCACCTGTTGGTTTTTTACTCATAACTTGAGCATACGATATCATTTTTCAGCAAATGAGATAACATTGGAAAGCTTGTTCAGGGGTGAATCCTTTTGGAATATTGGATTTTGGATTTTTTTCCTCTATTTTTCACACCAAGAGTTCAAATACAAAGCTTCTTTTATGTCTTCCATCTCGCGCAACTTGTGGTTTTTTGCTCATAAATTGAGCATATGGTGTCCAAATTGGGCAAACCAGATATTGTCGAAAAGCTGGTTCCAAGCTCTATCCAGCTATGGAGGTTTTAATTTCTAATTTTTCCTTTTTGATTGTGTTTTTTACTATCAAATCTAGATGTTCAATTTTGCACTCTAGGAGCTCTATCTTGCACATCTAGACTCCATTTTGGAAAAATGATATATCATTGGAAAGATTGTTCTGAGGTCTTTCCAGTGTTGTGATTCTTTTTTCCAGATTCTACTCCAGGTACATTTTATTCATATTTTTGCATTTTTGCAATCTGGTTGATATCTTGGATGTTTCAAGTCCTAGGATCTTTTCCTTTTGAGGGATGGCTCATCTTAAGTTGTTCTTTTATTTATATAGCCTTTTCTCTTCTTTGAGCAATGTATACTTCACTTTTGTAGCATTGTTTTATGCACATGCGCTGAGATAAAGTGTCAATCTATTGCATGTATGGGATTTTGCACATGTCCGTGCTCTTTGTACTCGCACTCCATTATAAAGTGTCAATGGGGTTTGATGTTTTCCTTTGTTTTCCATCTACTTTTGTCATGTGAGTGTTCCTCCTATGACATTAGCCTCAGGTATCTTTATTTGTGTTTGTACTCTCTTTGCACCTGCAATGTTTCAGATTCATCTTCATCATGAAGCTCATATTGGATGATCTTTTTAGTGTACTTGTCATTACTCCCTTGTCAGCATTATGGGGGGGGTTTCTACTATTGGTTCTACTACTTCCATGGTTTGATAGTGTGAGCAATGCATTTAGTATTTGATTCTATGTACTAGGTGGATGCAGTGGCTGGGTACCTATGCATTCCAATGAGATGGATCATTTACCATATGGACACTCTTTCTTTCCTATTTTTGGACACACTCTTCCAAATTCAATGGATCAGCTCTTCAAACTTTTGGTGTTTTTATGCCATCTCTATTTTTGAGTTCAGGTGTTTTCCTTTGTTTGCCTCCTGATTCAAGTAGTGTCATTTGAGAGCACTCGTGCAGATTATAGTATTTTGTATCTTCAACTTCAGTTGTTTGCCTCCTGATTATGGTAGTGTCATTTGAGGGCACTCATGCAGATTACAGTATTATCTACCTAGTCATATTTCAGTGGAGGATCTTCAGATCATCAGTTGCTTCTTGATAGAATTTTTGGCTTCTTGCTTCAGTGATGTTGTACATGTTCATCCTTGTTCCTATTTTCTAGAACACTCCTAGTTTTGGAGGCTTCTTCAATCCTTCAGACTAGTCTTTGTCTCTTTTTGGAGTAGAGTGTTTCCCATGTGGTTTTCTCTATTTCTTTACTTTATAGAGACTCTCTTTTGTACTTGGCTACCTGATCAGGCCTTTTGTTATTGAGACCCATTTTCTTTAAGCAGTTCTTTTTGGTTTTTAGCTTCTCCCAAAGTTTATCTTAAGGGGGGGTGTTAGAGTAATAAAGTGTTTTCTTATTAATTAAATCATGTTTAATTTGATTACTAAGTCACTTATTATCTATTTATGCTTAAGCTAAACTTTAGGCATATAATAATTAATTGCTTTATTAATTATTATTATGCAACCTAGGTTGTACCTTTTTAGGTTTCCAAATCTCCTTTTATAAGGATTGATCTCCTTAATATTGATAATAGATTATTGAATTGAAATTATTTTTTTCACATCAAGAATGATTTCTCCTCTCTCGTAGATCAATGCATTCAGGCCTCCATAACTTATTACTTCTCTCTCTTTCTGTGATAGGTGTTTTCATGCAGGTGTTCTTGGGAGTTGTGGGTTGTTTACTCATCAACTCCAATATTAACTACCATATGAAGAATGATAATAAAGTAGAGAGTACCTTTTCGAGAATGATTAACAAAAGAAAAACCTACAAGGGCACTCTTTCTCTTAATAGACAAAAGTGGGTTAGCATAGTAATAACTAAAAAGCATCATTAAAACTAAGGAAATTATAATCGACGATGACAATCATGAAAACTAACTATGTCTAACTAGGGACTTTACAGAGTATACCAGAGAAATAACCTCATGTAGAGTAGCACTTATTGAAACTAAACACACCACACATAAAATAAAATAAAAACCTAACAATTTACACTAATTAAGACTAACTTTCCTTCTAAGAGAAACCATTAACTAGGTTAGGGAAATAATCACCCTTGTGCTCCAATATTTTCTTTTTCATTAATGGTTCGGAAAATTTAAGGAAAAGGAAAGGAAACAAGTTCATTTCCCTTCTTAGAAGTTCTAAGCATGAGGTGACAAAAAAAAACTTACTATGGGCATTTCTGTTGACCCCATGAGAGACAACACCTCAATCTCTCTGATGATATCTTCTTCATGCTCTTCAATGAGCATAACCCAAATAGACATCCCACTTTGTTATGAAGCTAGCTTCCTTATAGGGAACCCTCTAGACAATACCAAGTGAAAATAGTCATCCCAAACCGTATCCTTTTATTATTTTAACAATAGTACATCGATGGTCTAAATACAACTCTTTGTCTTTACAAGGAGAGGTAAAACCTTGCACTCTTTTTTCATCTCACTCATGAGCCCTTTTTCATGTATGTAGAATATTTTAAGATTTTTGGGTCACCACACATTGCAATCAGAACTCATTGTCTTCCGATGAAAGAGAGGATGGCTTGATATCCATGGATGAACAAAAATTTTCTAACTCATCCCAAAACTTTTCTTCATCATCTGATTCCTCTGATTTTTTTGATGTAGTACACCTAGCTTGTGAAGAGATTTTAAAAATATTTTCATGCCCATTCTCAAAGAGACAGTTATCCTTGGGATCTTCCTTTTCATCCTCCGGGTTGTAGAGAACTTTACACTGCCACCACTAATCTTTTGCTTTCTTTTGCATCGAGCCCTCTGACTTTGATAAAATTTCCAACACCATGAATTGTTCCTCAAAAACCATAGTAGCCTCATTGCTTTTATTCTCCTTCACAAATGAGGTAATCTCTTTAAATAAGACAACTGGGTCTTATTCATTTCATTTATTTTCTATTTTCAGGGAGGTTGGTAAGGGAAACACTTTCTCAAAATCCTTCTGCAGCAGTTCCCCATCCTCTTCCTCATCATATTCTTCTTTCTTTGTCCCAAGTAAAATCTCATGATCAAAAGGATCTTGTAGTGCAGGGATTCATTTGAATCTTGGAATGACATATTTAGGGGAAGAAACTGCTTGGATTTCTAATTTTTGCATTTTGACTAATAAAAGCTTCATTAGTTGTTCCTTCTCATCCACTTGCCTTGCAAATTCTTCCTAAAAATTTATTTTTGTTGAATATTCATTTGATAAAGGGAAGCCTCTTTCCTTTGTTAAAATTATTTTTGCATCTCGGGCATATAATTCATCCATTTGTTTTCTAAAATCTAAAAGTATGAACTAGATCTCCCCAATGCCATTTGGAGATGTTGGGACTAGTGGAGAAAAGGGAGGATAATGGTATGTGTACTGGTCATGTTGGTAGTAATGAGGATGATATAGAGGAAAATAATGCATGCTTCTATAAAATGGGTTCATAGTTAGATCTTCACAAGACCAGAAATGATCTTAGACATACCAGCATTTGGAGTGCTTAGAACCAGTAGATCTTAGATTTAGAGACCACCCTAGTGTTTGATAAAAAAAAATACTTATAAAATATGATAGCACTAAGAATAACACACAAATTCCTAGTAAACTATAACTAACTAGAAAACCAATGATTTTATCTTAACGAGTAGTGAACTTTAGGTCCCACCGGGCGTGCTAGAAAAAAGAACTATTGATGACTAAAATTTCTCCTAGGTGAAAAACCCTATGGGAAGCTTAATGAGTGTGGGACATCGCATTTTTTCACTGAGCGACCTTCGATATATTAGAAGCTGACTCTTCATATTTCTTGCAAATGGTAAAGGGGAAGAATCATTAACCTAAACTGACTTAAAATGCCAAGCATTTGGAACACTTTAAAACCAAACTACACAAGCTATTCTGAGAACTAGAATATCAAGGAAACCTCTAGAGTGATAACAAATATAGAATTTTCATAGATCTTGAAGACATTCAAGTATTATATATAAAGTGAAAAAGCATATGAGACCATTATATAAAAGAAAACAAGTTCATATCATAATCTACCTGGCAAATCCAAATATGCATTCATTGAATTCAAAATGACACAAAAAATATAAATAAAAATAAAAGATCTCATAGACATCAAAGGGTTCAAGATGAACTATTGATATATTCATGATTCAAAAGTATCTATTACAATTTTAAGGCCTGTATCAAAAATATTACTTCATATCTTTGTTTCCATTTTTGAAAAGTCCTCTTCCATTCTCTCTTCTCTTGGGAAAAAATCCTAAGATAGATCTCTTTTTTCAACAAAACTCTTCCCTTTCTTAAGCCAAAACATGGCTTGATTCTCTAAAATAGAAAGTAGTTATAAAAATATGCTAGGTGTCTCAATATGCAAGGTTGAGGAGGTATGTGTGTGATCACTAGCTCCTAGCATCAACATCTAATCTCTCATCCGCAAAAGAATCATATTTCCATAATTCTATTCAATAACCACCTTCTTTGCAATCATCATGATAGTTTCATCAAGAATATGCACCTGGACGTGTGGAAGTCTCACTTTATGGGATATTTGTCTACTTGATGATGACACATGATGCATAGGTGAGAAACCTCCTTTGAGAAGGGAAAATAATCTCTCGAACATCCATGAAATGGCCACATGTTGTCCTACATGATGAGAAGTAATGCTTATGCAATGCTCGGGCCCACTAATAAAGAGGTGCATGGATATATGCTTTGGAAAATGTGTGGCATTTGGGCGCGATCTTTTAGCAAAGAGAAAAGAGGGCCTAACTTGAACAAGAACCCTACTCACACATGGCGCGCATTCACAGATGTAGAATCTTTGATGAGGAGGAAGGAAATATTTCTTCAAGATGCATTACATGAAGACATGTGGTTCTTACACATATTTTTAACACAAAAAAATCACCGCGAGAAGGAAAATGAGAGCACCAACATAAATATCTAACCTACGACATTGTGTATTTTTTATTTAGGGTTAGCAATAGGCTACAAATAGAAAATTTGTATTTGTTATTGAACCTATTATCAAAAAGGTATGTATTCATTTTCTAATGCATTTTAATTATTTTTTATTTCAATTTGATTATATGATTATTATTTTTAATTTTCAAATAAAATGATATCAGATTCTCCTACCCATAGGTCTAAACAAAATTTGCATCTAGATGACCCTAAAAATGTCCCTCGGATGGGAAACCCTCTGAGTCCTCCAAGAAACCCCCAACCAAACTTATAAAATAATTTATTAGGTCAACTAGTATAAAAGATGGTCATTATTTTTAACCTAGCTTCTACACTGCGAACCTCCCAACATGACCATCATACATCACTTTCCACAACCTTGGAAGTATTAGTGAAAAGTGATGATGCAATTACCAAACAAATAAGAAATTGGTAATCTAATAGAGATCGATGTCATGATTATTATTCACATGGCTTGTCATATGATGAAATGAAAGAAAAATAAATAAGAAAAAAATATATGTCATCTCTTCACTAATCCCAAAATCAATGTGCCTCTTCATGTTGATTCAAAGAGGTTTCCTATATATTGGTGTACTCATGAGGGTATCCAATATAATTTCTAACATAGGTGGAGGAAAGTCTTCAACCAACCACCTTCTAATAATTATGAGGTGCCTTTATATTTTTTGATAAAACTATATTGTGAGTTTTTCCTCCTTCAAACTCCCAATTAATTTTATATGAGGGAGTTCTCGGATAAAGGTCAAGGGTCTTCCCACAATACACCAAGAGCTTGGTGAGAAGAAAAACACCCAAACCAGATAACACTAGTAGTGAGACCCATTCTTCATGCCATTTTCCTAGTAAACCTAAAGGATTCTATTGAGTTCAAAGACTCTTTGGGTAGTTGCCACATTGAATGATACTATCATTCAACATGGCACATAACTATGTTAATCCCATGGACTAGTAGGTCGACCATATACATCTACTCTAAATACCTCAGGCCATATTTGCACCAATTAGTTTTGTGTATGTTATTGGATAGATATTGGTACACCTACAAATGGTTTATCCTCCCATACTTTTTCCACTAGCTGTTTGAGATGTAATAGGCTTATTAAAGGCCTTGGACCCGATTCATCAAATTAGGTGTTATTGGGGAGGACTAGTATGACCATATGTTTCATGGATTTGACACATAGGTATGTTGAATTCATTTTATAACATTTAATTAAATAAATACTTAATTTCCAAATGTAAATAGATTTTAATTAAAAATCAAACTATAAATTGATGCAAATAGTATGCATTTTAGGGTGTAGTGATGGGGGGTGGTACATCATTGACCATTTCTACTACAACTTGTCTAGTCATAAACTTGTTAGAGCTTAAAATTGTATTATATTTATGTTGACACCTAAAATCACTCTTAGGTGTAACGAACTTATAGTAAGCTCAATGAGTGTGGGACCTTATGCATTCTCATTGAAAGACCTCAAAGATTTTAGAAGTTGGCTCTTCATTTTATGCTAAGGGAAAAGGGAAGAAAATCTAATCCTACTAAGGTGATCTACCAAAACTTTTGGTACACTTTAAAATGCACAAACTAACTCCTAAAATGAGATAGAAAGGCAACCCTTTGGATTGGATAAAATAATAGTCATAGATATACGAGTAAATATCTAAGCATGAGACATAAAGTAGGAAACATATAATGATAACCATATGTAGAGAATATAGAGAATATTAAAGCATAATCTGTACAAAGGAAACTGAAATGCAACTATTGAAGTCATGAAATGCATATAAAACATTCATGAAAATAAATGAATCCTTGAAAGAAAAAGGGCTACAAGAATGATTGATATATTTCATTGATTCAAAATGTCATTACAATCTTAAGGCTTGCTAGACTAGCCTTTTTCATAAGAGTGAAAGTCTTCTGAATCTCCCTTTTACATTGCAATGCTCTACATATATAGCCAGGGTGCAGTCTAGGAACCCTAAAAGAGGATCAAAAATATTGCTACATGTTTCCATTCCCACCAAGATTTTTACATTGGGTCACCTCATTGACCATAAAAATATGACAGACAACCCAATTTTTAGAAAATAATTTAGATTCCCATAATTACACTAGCCTCCATTCCTTAGTAATCATGGTGGTAGGGGGTATTGGTGTGAAATCTTAGATGAAATGGTAGGTGGAGTGGAAGTGATGGTGGGCGCAATAGTGGAAACTAAATACTGAGAGTTGAGGAGAGGGGGACCAAAACTTATCTGAACTATTGTCCATGCATTCCTTGGGCCAAAGCCTATATTTTTCCTTTTGGATGGTGGGGTTGGAGGAGTAGAAATATTTGTTTGTTGTGATGAGATGAAAGAAGAATCCACTCACTTCCTTCTATTGGATCTCTACCCCTTTAGAGTTCCATAACTTGTTGTTACTTGGGTAGGCTATGAAACAGGGGGAATGATCCTTTCTTTGAGAAAAATTATCATCAAAATTACTTCGCCTTCATCTGCACAAAATAGGGATAGGGGTTGTGTCAGCATGGAATCCTCATCATCCTTATGGGCTTGATCCCATAGTTCATTAAATCCCCCATCATGTGTTTCATTATCGAGGCCCATTCACATTTCTTGGATCTCTTGGAAGTAAATCCAAAATTCCAATTGCTTATCTTAGGACCAACTCTCCTTGTCCATCTTCCCTTTGAGTGTTTGGGGAGTTCCCTTATAGGTACCTACTTCAATGATAGGCTTATAGAAAGCATGCCATGGTGGCCTCTCTTCTTGTGGCATTTCTTCGATATCAATGAATAGAGTCATGTCCTCAACCCTTGCGATCATGTGTGCCTCCTAGTAATCTTGGGTCACATGACTAATGGAGTTCCTCTAGTTTGAGAGGAAACTATCTAGGTCATAACCCCATTTTTCATCGATGAGAAGGAGGCCTATTTGCAAAAACTTAGACATGAGTACTCCCTCAACCTCGACCATCTTTTCTAGTGTGATTGGCCTTAGGGTCTTCTTTCCCTCAATAATAGTGGCTTTTCACTTTCCAATACTAATCCTTGCTTTGATTGTAGAGGCCTTCCTTAGAATCTCCATGGATAGAATGTGATTTAAAATACAAAGTTGTAGGTCGAAGGGTTCTTTTTTGAATCCATGCACTCACACTATTGTGAAGTTGGCTCCGAAGAACCACTCACACCTAGGCATGAAAGTCCTTATCCATTTGATTTGTTCATTTACGAAGCATGGGGCAGCCACTAAATTCTAGACATGGAAATCACAAGCAATAGGGGCTAGGAACACCCACAAGAATTCATAAAAATCATGTGTGGAAGACATCATAGGGGTCCACATAGTAATAGGAAATCTCTTTACTTTAGCATCATTCATTTTTAGATTCATAAAATATTGGAAGAACTAAATGCTTTGGTACAAGTACATTTGTGCTAGATAGGAAATGTGGTGAAAGACCAAATCCTTCTCAAAGAGGATGAGCTGGGCTTTGATTTGCAAGGCCAAGTCCTCTATGAAATCAAAAACAAATGGCTCCTTCTACTTATATATCTTAAAAAGCATAACCATTTGAAAGGGTTTCACATTATAGTCATTCTCAAAGCCGTAATTGAATGTGAGCATCAAGAAGACATCCTGCATGTTCTCATGAGCTAGTCATTACCATATTTTTCCCATAGCTACATTCAAGTAGAGCCAAATGTAATTTCAAAGGAAAAAGGGACCGTCTAAATCATTACATACACTAGAGATAGGTTTTTTAGTTTCCAACTTGTTTGCTTCATGTGAAGATAAAAATGTCTATCCTGTAGCACATGGGGTAAAATGCGGCTCCCAAAAGGGTAGAGCCTAGCATGCTACAAGATTACAAATAATATATAATGGATCCAAATGTCACATAGTGGTTACATACAACTGTAAAAATGTAGAAACTAGCGTACTAAAGGAACCCAAAATGAAGCTATAGGTTGACCAATGCAATTAGAGAAAACAAGAACAACACATTTTGGAAGGCAAAAGGCTTTACCGATGGAGGTAAATGTCATTGAAAAGAGTCACCTTGATGATGTCACATAGGAAAAAAAAATATAATCAGGATAACATACACCGGTTGAGGAATGCAGCACTAAGGAAAATGTCCATATTGGTGTAGGTTATGCTGATAGAATCAGATGAGAAAAAGGAAAGAAAAGAATCGACACATGACTTGCACTAATACACTCCATTTTCATGACACTCACTAGCAAAAAAGGTATTTTTTATATCTTTTCGATGGTTGATGAGGCTATCGATAATTCTTTCACTGGTGGATGTGAAGAGGGATTAGGTTGGCTTATACCAATGAGCTTCATTGGTGAGACATACGTTGTCACCAAAAGGGATTTTTTTTCCTTGTGGATAGATGATGAAGCTATTGGTAAGATTTATACCGATAAATATCTAAATGAGATTTAGTTTATCAGCTAGAGTTATCCCAATAAGGTCATCAGTATAACTAGTGCAATCAGGGTATGAGTTTTTTAGTTCCACCAACACCCTAGGATTCATCAGAATATCTTAGGCCAATGCAAGACTCAAGGATTTTTGGTTAAGGCATCCGGCATGACATACAGTGATCATAGGATGATGCATCAATGGGATTTTGATCGATGGGGTTATCATTTTATCTAGGCCTATCGGCATGAAATTTTCTAAGTTTCCTCGATGCCTGATGAACTCATTGGCATACAAGGAGCCATTATTGAAGCACATTCTAAGCTATCCCAATACTAGATAAATTTATCAAGATGATCTATCTTGATGGGTAAAGAAAAGGTAAATCATTTTCTAGGCTTATACCGATGTAATCAATGGTATATCAATAGGAGTTACTCTAATGAAGGTTATCAGTGCAGTGGCCTCTATCAGTATGATGTCTTGATAGGCATATTGATCCCAAATGGATCTATCGGTGTGACATATGTTGATGGAAAGAGGAGAATAGTTATTTTTTGATAGCACCAAGAGAGGATTTTTTTTAGGGAATCCAAGTGATGAGAGGTCATTTCCATGTCTGTTAGAATCTTGATCAAAGGAAAAGGATTTCTAGTTCCCTGATCGTAACTTTGAAAAAAAGTATAGAGAAACTTAAACACTACTTGTAACTCTAGTGGTATGCAAAAATAAAAAAATCTTCTGCATATATATTTGCTCCATCAAACATGAACCTATGGTGGGGGCATTTCTCCAGCGGTGAAGAGACAGGGCAAAGTGAATAGATTGACTTTAGGAAGAATGCAATTGTTGAGGTCATAGGAATTTATTATTTTTTAGAGTTCTTTATGAGCGTTTTGAGGGATGAGATCACATTTATGGAGGGTCTTTATGGTAATATTATTTGGGTGTGACTTTTGGGTGACCATTTTACCTCTTTACAACTATTTGAAGGGATTATAATGGCATGATTGAATGCATCCAACCTACAAGTTATTGCTCATTTATGATGTATCTAGATGTAAAAATCGTAAGTATGAGCCGAAGGCTCATTTGTAGGGAGTTCTTCTTCCCTTTGTCTTGTTGTGTTGTAGGTTTTCCTAAGTTATTGATAGAGGCAAAGTATTTTTGTAACCCATTTCAAAGAGATTATACATATTTGTTACACCTTTTTCCTATAATTATTAGCTTGTGCCTTCTCTTTTTTTTGTGTTTGTGTATCACATATTGATGTCTTTTATAGAAGTTTATATTCCTTGCAGGTTGAAAGTTTATGTTGAATTAGTTCTAAATTGTGAGGAAGTTTATTCCTTTTAGGGACTTCTATTTTAGCCTTCTTACAAATTTTTGATGCAAGGATTGTGTGTTGTTGAGTTGTGTAGGGAAGATTCTTGTTACTAGTTCTATTGTGTGGTTGTTATTTCTTAAAGTCTCAAAGATACAATTTGGTGCATCACCTTTTAGGAGTAAAATATTATTTTTATGCATCCTTCTAACCTTGTCCTCTACAAAAAGACTTTAGTTTAGGTAAGCATAGGTGAGTACTACAAGAACTAGCTTTCTCTGGAGGTCAGCTTCCACTCTTTGATCTCATAATCATGGAATCTTTCCAATGTTCACCGGTAGGCTTGAGTTTACTCAGCAGGGGTGCACTATTTAGGTGACAACATTTTTTTGGCATGCCCGGTGGGACCATTTGGACTATTTTGGTCCCAACTTTTCCTTATATTCTTGTTGTTTAGGGTGTACAACAATAGTTTCTACCTTTGGAGGTAGAAAAGTTACACATCTGGTGACTCTAGAGGAATATCTATTAGTTTTAGGAAGATAAAGTACTAGCATGTGGAAAATCAAACTTTTTATTCTAGTTTTCAATGATTTCATTCATTAGAGCTATCACATTTCCACAATCCATATGAATGTTGAAGTACAATTTCTAGATTTGATTGTATAAAAAAAATTTATATCATCAATGTTTCAGATCACACTACATGATCCATCATTCTAGTATGGGTTTACAAGCTACAAATTTTCTTTTCCTTATGCTCTCTTGCATCCTAATGATCGATCATGTAGTGTGATTTGAAATATTGATGATATAAAAAAATGTTTTACACAATCAAATCCAGAAATTGTACTTCAATATTTCATTGATTTTCCATATTTTATGAATGTTTCACCATGTCTTATTTTTATGGAAGCATTCCTTACCATCCTCCTTTCCATCAAAGTACTCCCCATGTCCCATCTTACCAACCCTATCAAAAGATATGCGCTACTGCTTTTGTCTAAAAACCCAAAATAAAAATGTAGAAGGAAATACCCAGTACGTTTCATATGTTTACCACCCACCCACCCCTACTCAAAATCCATGGCATCCTTTGTATTCTCATCAACATCCCTGAGAAAACCATTTTATTTGAAGTCATCCTAGTTATTCATAGAATCATCTTCATCATATTGAAAGCATAAGCATACAAGACATAATGTTAGGTTTTCAAGAGAAACTAAATGAGGTTGAAAGAGAGGAGTGTAGCTTACAACAGAATGAGTGGGCTTACTAGGATTACCACTATAAGAAGGAGGAAGAGGCCCAAAGAAGACAACATGAGGAGGATCTTGTGAGGGAATTGGCTACAAAAAAAGAGAAATTGAGATTATTTCTTGCTACAGCTCAAAAGATAGAGGCTCAATCAATTCCTTATGCTACCATCTTTATAAAACCATCTTTTGAGGTAATGAATCCGAATATGAGGGGGGAGGTTCCTAGGCATACATTTCTAGGTTTTGAGCAAGGTCAACCTATTTCATCCCCAAGAAAGGCTGATAAATTTAAAATTCCAAGTTTCAAGTATCATCACCCATTGCAAGACACTATACCTAAGAAATATTAGTATATTCCTCAAGAATAGTTATGTCATGAATTTTTTTTACCTCAGGAGGCTCCTCAAGTTTCCCAAACCCATCCACCAAGTAGGCCTCCTTGTCTTACCACTATTTTCCTTTATCCTAGAGGACCTTTTGTTTACCAAGAGGGTTGGTATAGTGATAAAAGAAAGGGAATTGAGGAGATAGAGGAGGAACACATTATAGTTGGTGATACACTTTTTCATGAGTTTCAAAAGAAAAATTTAGACCTACTGGAAGTGATTGAGAGGTAGAACCAATTGAAACAGCAAGTGACTAATCAAGATGAAGTTGCTAGACAAGAGGTGCTAACAAATTTATTTGATGATCTTCCTAGTTGTTTTGATCAGAATGAAAGGGAGACTATTTTTGAAGCATTTCCATTATATGCAAGAGAGGATATTGATAAAAGAGAAGATTCCATGGTTTGGGCTGGTGAACTACCCTCTTTTGTTGAGAAAGATGAGGATGATATGCTTCTAACTACATTAGCAACAAGTTTGCAACATTTGGTTCCTAAAATTTTAGTTAGAGGAAAACCTTTTCATGGTGAGGAAGCTATTAAAATCCTTGAAGAGGATTGTTTTGATAGCATCATAGAGGATTTTTGTGTGAAGCTTAATGATAGAAAGCCATTTATTCATAAGAGCCTTCCACAAGTTGATAGCTTTAATGAGATATTTATTGTCGTAATACAAGAAGATGGTCCTTTGACCATGGAGGAGGAATCAACATGAGAATCAATTATGCAAGGTGAAGGTAATGTTGTATCTCCAAGTCATTCAAACTATTTTTCTCCTATCCAAACTCCACTAGGAAGCAAGACAGTCATGATAAACAAAAATAAAGAGAGGTAGCCATCATTGGGAGGCTAGCTTTCATTCATTCAAGAGGTTTTCTAATCATATTTTTAGCTATTATGGATGCCATTAAAATGCTAGAGAATGATTTCATCTAAGAATGAAAATGCAATTGATAAACTATCCAATTTTCAAGTTGAAGCTGAAAATTATCACTTCCAGCTCACTTGTCAAGTCCATGATGACAATGTGCAGGACCAAAATCAAGGTGTAAGTGAGTTTGTTTGCATCTTTCATGAAGCATTGCAGCGGTTTACTGAATATCTGCATATGTTTTATCCTTTCTGCAATGCATAATCATGTAATACATCAGTTATTGATTAGAAATTGATATTATTTTTGCAAGCCAGTCAATGGCTTTGTTTGACTAGCATTTATGCCCATTAGAGTAGGTTAGTATAGGTTGTTTCAATTGTAGGCTTTAATTCCCTAAGTGATATCCATTATAGTTAGAATAGTTTCAGTGTAGGTTTTCTTGCTTTCGATAAATGTCTTGGTTTTCTATCTCTCTAAATGATTTAAATCCATGTACAAAGATGATTTGAGTTTGTTTCTAAGTGTACCAAGTGACTCGGTGCCCAATAAATGGCCTAGGAAACTGGTCTTGATGTCTAGCAGCCATACATTTTGCAAATGTCACCAAATTTTTTACACGGCTCAATTTAGGTAGAGCCAAATGTAATTTTGAGGGAAAAGGGGGTCATATGAGTCATTACATACAAGAGCGATAGGATTTTTAGTTTCTAACATGTTTTCTTCATGTGCAGATACATATGTCTACCCTCTAGCACATGGGGTAAAATGTAGCTCCCACAAGGGTAGATCCCAGTGTGCTACATACATGATTGCAAATAAGATATAATGGATTTAAGTGTCACAAAGTGGTTACATACAACTACAGAAATGCAAAAACTAGCATATTGTAGGAACCCAAAATAAAGCTATAGGTTGACCAATGCAATCAGAGAAAATAAGAACAACGCATTTTGGAAGGAAAAAGGCTTTACCAATGGAGGTAAATGTCATCAGCAAGAGTCACCCCAATGACGTCTATAATTTCCCACCAAGGAACCTAGGAGAAATTAACCTAAAACATGTTACTAAGTTTACAAAATAATTTTTTTCTTAAAACTTTATAATCAACAAGTACATCAATACGAAAGCAATATAGTGTAATACAAAACATACTCATAAAAGTAACTCATCACATATTACAATTCCCAGGGGTTCCTTAATGTAGCATTACTCATAAGTTAATTAATCTATTAAGTACAATAACAATATACAATCTCTACCTAATGATAAATAGATACAACTAGTACCATAAGATATACACAATGAACACTCATCCAATGCACAATTCATAGGGTAAGTAATAGCCAATCATATACAAGGTACATGTACAATATCCAAAAAGATAAGAACAAGTCTCCAATAATGATGAACAAGGAAGAAGGTGACAACGACAAGGATCATCCAACACCGGTTCAGGAATGTTAGAGTCTCAATGGTAAAAGAAACACTACAACCTGACAAGGTGGAACCAACATGTCCACTACAACCATGCTGAGGAGATAACATCAGAACCCACTCGGATAAGAACACCACAACCAATCATAAGGTATAAACTAGCAAGGGATCTTGAAGGCTTACTATCTCAAAGGGTACAACTCAACTGCAAATGTGTAAAAAGTAATCCAGAGGAAACCAACACGTGTAGGAAACCTAAGATATATATAGGGAAGTCTCATCACATTCATCTAACCCTTGAGTTTTGTCCTAGAAGTCTCTCTAGACCCTAGCACTCAACTGACCATACACGGCATCAGTAGACCTATCGTACAGAAAAGGCTACTAATCATGCAAGACCTCAATCAAGCATCTTCTCCCACTCCCACCCTAGTCAAGGCCTCAATCAAGTACTCATGTATGGGCGAGGAACATATCTTATTAATTCATTTTAAAACCCCCCATTTAATGTAACATGTTATCACTTTATTAAGTTACTTACAATAAGTGATCCTGGCAGCCATTTGTGGGCCCTGATGCTTATTGCAAGCCACCCCCATCTATACACCTATATAACCTACCCTAAGCTCATAAGTCATAAAAATATCTCATAAATCATATAAAGCATGATAATCAATTTCAATTCTATAAAAGCTAACTGGAATTCACATTGGTCCTCAAACCATAATCCCACAATTACAAGTTGGTCCTCAAACCATAACACACCCTCTCAAAGAGTTCACAAAATAATGAGCTTAAGAAATAAAGTTGGTTAAAAATAATTGTGACCAAGTCAACATTAAAAAAATACTAAAAATGCACATCACATAGAAGACAAACCCCCCCCCCCCCCCCCCCAAGCCTTTGTATACCACTCTTAAAGGAAATGTAATTTTCCCAAACAAACGTCAAACAAGGCAATAGAATAAACCAAGTAGACAAACCATAACACAAGTCTCGGTTGTTTAAGAACAGTCAATATTGTTTATTAAAGTCTAGTGTGACTTATTAAGATAACATTCATATAAAATCTCATGCATATATACTTTTAAATAGGTATTTAACTAAAATCTCCATGCATATCAAACACCATGTATTTAATATTAAAATAAAGTTATTAATTTTCTAAATATAAATATAAATGAAAACATTAATATTAAAACCTGCATGTAAAAAAAATTAATTAATCTTTATTATTTATTTTATTTTATTTTTGAAATAAATAAATTATTATTATTTTTATTTTTATTCTTAAATTTCAAATTCAAAAATTAATAAATAATATTTTTTATTTTTTTTAATTTAAAAAAAATTAAATTTGAAAATTAATAAATAATAATATTTTTTTAAAAAAATTAAATTCAAAAATTAATAAATAATAATATATTTTTTAAAATTTCAAAATAATAAATAATAATAATATTTAATTTTTTATATAGAAACTTTCAAATTATATATACATGTAATTTTCTCTCTATGAAGCAATTGATTTTCAAGAACCTAATTTTGCTATTTAATTTCAATTGGGTTTTGGTATTCAATCGTTTTGATGATTTCAATGTTAATATGATTTAGAACAATAGAGAGGGGGGGTGACTCAGTTGTTCTCAAGTCCTGATGTATAAAAAAAACTTCAAAAACTTTTCTTTAAATCAAATCTAACAGCCAAAACCAAATCGGTCATCACTGATTCTATAATAGAAACATATAACATTGCAATCCACTACCCAGTTGTATCTAACTTGTAAAACACAGAAATGTTCAAACCAAAACATTCACACAAGCATTGACACTAGGATTTATAGTGGAAACCCAATCTAGGAAAAACCACTTTGTAACATGCTACTATTATGTTCACTCTTCTGAAGTGAGCTCAGTTAAAAGCCAACCCTGTCAAAGGTTACAATACACACTGTTAGGTGTGACCCGGTTAAAGGATTTCAATCACCCTATTAAAAGTGAGCCTTGTTATAGGACTTACATACATTCCATTAGAATGCAACCTTGTTCAAAGGATTTAAACATATGACTATTAGGTCAACCTCTGTTAAAAGGATTTTGACTGTTACAATGCTTAGAAAGTAGCAGCAGTATTGATCTAAGAAACATACAACTCACTTTGCAAATATCAGATCCAATTCCGTACACAAATGCTAGTTTACTGACTTTGAAACTTTTCCATCTCCATCTCTGATATGCTCGGAACTTTTCTTCAAGAAATCACCACACTTCTCCTTTAGCCTTTTCTTCTTATATAGTCAATAACATCTACTAATCTTCCAACATCCTCTTTTCACCCATGCACACACATACCTAATGCTTAGGTTCCCTTAATACTTCCTCAATTAGGTTAACTCATCTTTTTTCGCTCAATCTCCTTCGTAGATCTTAGGGGTAGGTCAGATTCATTGAATCTACCCACTTTATGTTCTTCGGCTCCTTTTCTAGAAACATCTCAAATCTCTTAAAGATTTACAATAAAACATTTTTCAGTGCATTTAATGCTTTCAAACAATCAATAAATAAAGTCAACACGTTTTACATCATCCAAGAATTCAACAATGTCGGCTCCAAATTTGAATTCTCTTCAAATATAAAAATATTGATGCTCGATCAATACTATGATCAACTACTCGGTCTTCATGTAAAAAGCTCAGTCATTACTAAAAAATGTTTCCTCGGCTTATACTATCTTTCTCGGCAATTAACTGATGTTCGGTCAACACTAGAATTTTACTCGGCATATACTGACTCGATCGACACTAACATTCCTCGGCTTGAACATGATTTCTCCATTTTTGCTCGGTCAAGCCTACCAGTTAAGTCTTTAATCTTACTAAGATAAACAATACATTGTCTCATCATTGTACAACATAGTCAAGTACACTTTATAGTATCAAGATAACTCAACCTTTCCTTGGGTGTTATTGTTACCATCCTTTCTTTCCCTTCTTCACAACAATACAATAGATATAGTACTTTCATAAGTAGCAATAGTCTGACCAATTAAGGTTTGACATCAATGACAACACAATAATTGTTTCAATTATAGTTTCCAATAATCTCTCTCTTTGGCATTGATGGCAACACCATATGATATCACCTGAATAACACATGGATTACCAACCAATTCAAAAACTTATCTGTCCATCAGAAAAAAAAATTGTAATGTCCTTAGCTTCATTCTAATTCAAAATCTATAAGCATCACTTCTGTGACCATTAGAAATATCCAGATCTCCCTCTATCCTGATCCTTCATCTCAGTTCATCATCTCCTTACTTTTCTTTTCAGTTTCATGTGTTATTATATCATCTCAGTTCATCTCCTTCTTTGACAAAAATGCCAAAGAAGCAACTAAAACATACATCCATTAGATGTATATATTATCTATGCAGCTCAGTGTTTCTCCCTCTGTCATCTTGCTTATGACTGATTCCTTGTCTTTGCTCTTCTTCACAACTCTAGGCCAGTCCTAAAGTGTGACAATCTTCTGCATCAATCTATCAAATATTCTATTGTAGCATATTTGATGTAGTGCTCCTAGCTTAACTAGGCAACCTCATTTAGGAGACGGACCCCTAATTGACTTCTCAAATACTCATGTGCTTCTTTAGGTAAAGATTTATTGAATATGTCTACTAATTGTTCCTTTGTATTCACATATTCCATTCAGAATTCTTTATCTTGTACCAATTCTCTCAAGTAGTGATACTTGATTGCTATGTGCTTGGTCTTAGTATGCATCACTAGATTCTTAAAAATGTTGATAGCACTTGTGTTGTCATAGAAAATAACAATAGGTTCAGTGATTTCTTCTTTCATGCCTACCAATAATTGTTTTATCCATACCAAATTTGAACAGTTTACTGTAGCAGCAACATACTCAGCTTCAGCAGTAGATTGGGAAATGCAATTTTGTTTCTTGCTCATCCAGGAGACTAATCTTTGTCCAAGAAAGAAAGCTCCACCACTAGTACTATTTATGTCATCTACATTTCCTTCCCAATCAGCATATGTATATACTCTTAGTTCAAATCTATCATCCTTCTTTTAATATAGCCCATAGTCAGCAGTCCCTTTCAAGTATCTCATAATTCTTTTCACAGCCATCATGTGTGTTTCCTTAGGATTGGCAGAGAATCTTGCCACAATCCCAATAGCTAGTGCAATATCTGGTCAACTATGTACAGCATACTGCAATTTTCCAATCATGAATCTATACAAAGTCTGGTTCACTTCTGCAACATCATTCTTAGATAACTTTTATCCAGTAACCATAGGAGTACTCACTAGTCTAGAATCTTCCATCCCAAAAGTTTTCAGTATTTCATTAACATACTTAGACTATGTAATGAAAATTCCTTTCTTCATCTGATATACTTATAAACCAACAAAGAATTTGATCTCACCAAACATGATCATTTCAAATTTAGTTTGCATTTCATTTGAAAATCTTTTACACAAAGCATCTTGTCCACCAAAAATAATATCATCCACAAAAAATTTTTCCAATAGGATACCTTTACCTTCTTCATCTTTCATGTACAAATTGCTTGTGTCATTTGTTCTTGAAAATCCAATATGTATCAAGTAGTTATGCAATCTCTCATACCATGCTCTGGGAGCTTATTTTAATCCATATAGTGCTTTGTTCAGTTTGCATACCATGTGTCTTCTGTTTGGATCAATAAAACCTTCTGGATGTTCTATGTAAACTTCTTCTTCTAGTATACCATTTAAAAATGCAGACTTGACATCCATTTGATATACCTTGAAATCTTTATAAGTAGCATATGCAAGCAGAGTTCTTACTCCTTCCAATCTAGCTACAGAGGCAAATGTCTCCCCATAATCTATTCCTTCTTCTTGTGTGTAGCCTTTGCATACTAGCCTAGCTTTGTTCCTAGTTATTTCACCTTTTTCATTCAACTTATTCCGGAACACCCACTTTGTTCCTATAACATTTTTGTTTTCAGGTCTCGGCACCAGAGTCCAAGTATCATTCTTCTCTATTTGGTCTATTTCTTCATTCATTGCTTGTATCCAATCTTCATTTTCGAATGCCTCTCTAGTTGATTTAGGTTCAAATTCACACAGTAAACATGTTGGATCCTTTGTCTTACTTTTGGTCAGAATTCCAGTATGTTTGTCTCCAATTATCTATTCAGGCTTGTGATGTCTTCTTACATATTTTGCCAAAATAGGTTCAGCTCTTCTCTCCTCTATTTCATTAGGTTCCTCAACAAGATTGTCTGATTCAGCTTTTGAATGCTTGGCAACCTCTTCCTGATACTTGGTAGCATTATCTTGTTGCTCGGCATGTTCTAGTTCTCTTTTGGCACTGTTTTCCTGATGTTCAATAGCATCTTCCTGTCGCTTGGCATTGCTGACCTGAGACTTGGCATCAGGTGCAAGTCTGTTACTTGCCTCTTCTTCTTCTTCAATATACACAAAAGATCTATAATCTTCTAGTTCTCTTTTGCTGTCAACTTCATTTCTTTCTGCATACTCATCAACTTTGACATTCACACTTTCCACAATTTTGTTAGTGTTATAATTCAAACACTTATAAGCTTTACTTTTTGTGGAATACCCTAGGAATATGCCTTCATCACTTTTAGCATCAAACTTTCCATTCCTATTGTCTTTTAATATATAACACTTGCTTCCAAAGATTCTAAAGTATCTAACACTTTGTGCATGCCCATGCCATAATTCATAGGGTGTCAAATTTGTACCTTTCTTGATCTATACCCGGTTAAGAGTGTAGACAGTTGCACTTATAGCTTATTTCTAGTATTTCTATGCCACATTCTTTTCAATCAACAATGTCCTTGCACAATCCAAGATAGATCTATTTCTTCTCTCTGCTATACCATTTTGTGGAGGTGTTCTAGGTGCAGACATCTGTCTTTTGATCCCTCTTTCATTGCAGAATAGATTGAATTCATTTGATGTAAATTCTCCACCTTGGTCAGATCTAAGACATTTCAGGTTCCTACCTATCTCCTTCTCAATCTTAACCAAATACCACTTAAAGAATTGAAAAGCTTCAGATTTTTCTTTTAGAAACATTACATGCATCATCATGTATGATCATCAACAAATAAGATAAAATATCTAGCACCACAGTAACTTTGTACACCCATAGGTCCACAAAGGTCAGTATGAACCAAATCTAAAATGTTTTCAGAAGTAAAGGATTTTCTCTTAAAACTTGACTTTCTCATTTTTCCTAACTGACATTCCTTGCACATCATATTCTCAAGTTTCTTCAATCTAGGTAGACCTCTTACTTTCTTCTTCTTACTTATTTCTACCAGATTATCAAAGTTAACATGACATAGCCTCTTATGCCATAACCAAATGTCATCAAGTTGTGCAACCATACATGCTTCTTCAGATAGGTCAAGATAGAACAAATTACCTCTAGTCTATTCTCCACTTCCAATCAGTTCACCAGTAGCATCAAATATTTTAGCTATCTTGTGATGAAATTCCACTCCGTAACCAGTGCTGTTGAGTTGAGCAACACTTAGAAAATTATAATTTAGACCTTCAACCCAATATGCATTTTCACAAGAGATCTTATCAGTCAGTTTAATCAAACCTTTTCCTCTAATAGGACATGGTGCATCATTACCAAATTTTACACTTTTACCTCTATAATGATGTAAGGTCTCAAACTTACTCTTGTCACCAGTCATGTGATGTGAACAGCCACTATCAATAATCTATTTCTCATCCTTTTTCACATAGGAGATCAATGCAGTTTTATCATCCTCATAAAATTCATCTTTCATTGCAACATAGACTACCTCAATTTCAAAATCCTCACTATCAATGTCAATTTCTTCTTCAGCAATGTAACAAGACTTCTTACCTTTTCCTTTGTAGTCTTTGTGCCTTCGGTAGCTTCTGTCATCTCTTATGTCTTTGTGTTTTCTTTTTCTTTCTTCATCTTTATCATTCCTATCAAGACATCTAGCAGCTATATGACCAACTTCATTACATGCAAAACATATAATAGGGAGTTTACCTTTATATTTTCCTTTTCCCCTTCTCAATCTTCTAGCCATAAGAGCTTCTAGATCTTCAAGTTCTTCATCAGAAGTGTCACTTTCACTTTCACTTTCACTGATGCATCTTTATTTTTCTTTCTTTGGCTTATTCAGAACTAATTATGACTTAAAAGTAGATTCAACATTACCAATACTACCAACAGTGAAGTTATCATAGTTAGAGAGTTCAAAAGTAGTTAGCTTTGCCAACCAAACTTTCCAAAGTAAGCACATTTGCAGAGTTACATCTAGATTCTTGAATAGCTGAGATCTTAATAGAATATATAGGATGCAGAGTTCTTAGTACTTTTCCAATTATAGTTTCATCATCAATAATCCTATTTTCTCCTCTAATAGCATTCACAACTTCTTTTATTCTACCACAATATTGTGAAATGTTCTCACCTTCTTGCATTCTCATTTCATTAAGCTTACCTCTGAGACTCTCAGCCTTAGCTTTCAGTATATTTAAGTCACCACCATAGATCCTTGCAAGAGTGTCCCACATCTCCTTAGCACTTGTGCAATCCTTAATGTCCTCAAATTCTAGATTACTTAGGGCAAATACAATTTCTAGCATTGCCTAATTATGTTCTTGTTTAGCTCTCATTTCCTCAGCAATAAAAGGTGTGATAGGTGAGACATAGTCATTCTTAATGTAGTACTTTGCAGAATCACCAATACTAGCCAGATGCAGCTTCATCAAGCTTTGCCATGTAGGGAAGTTTTCCTTATTCAGCTTCGGTACCTCTGTCTTATACATCCTGATCATTTGCTTCAAGTCCCTTTAAACTTGATTTCTATAAACACCAATTATAAGCAACACAACTTTGATACCAATTGTTAATATGATTTAGAACAATAGAGAGGGGGGGTGAATCAGTTGTTCTCAGGTCCTGATGTATAAAAAAAAATTCAAAAACTTTTCTTTAAATTAGATCTAACAACCAAAACCAACTCGATCATCACTGATTCTATAATAGAAACATATAACATTGCAGTCCACTACCTAGTTGTATCTAACTTGTAAAACACAGAAATGTCCAAACCAAAATATTCACACAAGCATTGACACTAGGATTTATAGTGGAAACCCAATCTGGGAAAAACCACTTTGTAACATGCTACTATTATTTTCACTCTTCTAAAGTGAGCTCAGTTAAAAGCCAACCCTATCAAAGGTTACAATACACACTGTTAGGTGTGACCCGGTTAAAGGATTTCAATCACCTTGTTAAAAGTGAGCCTTGTTATAGGACTTACATACATTCCATTAGAATGCAACCTTGTTCAAAGGATTTGAACATATGACTGTTAGGTCAACCTCTGTTAAAAGGATTTTGACTGTTACAATGCTTAGAAAGTAGTAGCAGTATTGATCTGAGAAACATACAACTTACTTTGCAAATATTAGATCCAATTCCATACACAAATGCTAGTTTACTGACTTTGAAACTTTTCCATCTCCATCTCTGATCTGCTCAGAACTTTTCTTCAAGCAATCACCACACTTCTCCTTAGGCCTTTTCTTCTTATACAGTCAATAACATCTACTGATCTTCCAACATCCTCTTTTCACCCATGCACACACATACCTAATGCTTAGGTTCCCTTAATACTTCCTCAATTAGGTTAACTCATCTTTTGCCGCTCAATCTCCTTCGTAGATCTTAGCATTAGGTCAGATTCATTGAATCTACCCTCTTTATGTTCTTCAGCTCCTTTTCTAGAAACATCTCAAATCTCTTAAAGATTTACAATAAAACATTTTTCAATGCATTTAATGCTTTCAAACAATCAATAAATAAATTCAACATGTTTTACATAATCCAAGAATTCAACAATGTCGGCTCCAAATCTGAATTCTCTTCAAATATAAAAATGTTGATGCTCAGTCAATACTATGATCAACTACTCGGTCTTCATGTAAAAAGCTCAGTCATTACTAAAAAATGTTTCCTTGGCTTATACTATCTTTCTCGGTAATTAACTGATGTTCAGTCGACACTAGAATTTTACTCGGCATATACTGACTCAGTCGACACTAACATTACTCGGCTTGAACATGATTTCTCCATTTTTGCTTAGTCAAGCCTACCAGTTTAGTCTTCAATCTTACTAAGATAAATAATACATTGTCTCATCACTGTACAACATAGTCAAGTACACTTTGTAGTATCAAGATAACTCAACCTTTCCTTGGGTGCTATTGTTACCATCCTTTCTTTCCCTTCTTCACAACAATACAATAGATATATTACTTTCCTAAGTGGCAACAATCTTACCAGTTAAGGTTTGACATCAATGACAACACAATAATTGTTTCAATTGTAGTTTCCAACATTCAATTTCTATTGTTCTCTTGAAAACTGTGTTCAATAATTCAGTCAAACTATTATTGGATCTAAATTTCATATTTTCCTAAAATAATTGTCTATAGGTTTTCACCTTGAACAACCTAGGGTTTTAACCAAAATATAATTTTCTTTTAAATTTAAACACAAGGTTTCTAGAATACTATAAAATATTATACTTATATACAAATTAATACACGTATGCTCATATGCACAATAAAATACCAAAATTTCTTTTCACACAACAAAACCCAAAAAGATTTTCAAATCCAAAACCTCCAACAATAAAAAACATAAAACCTTCAATTCAAAACCCTACAATAATCTGGCAAACATGAAGAGAACAATCTTCCCAGAAAGAAAGATTTGCAAATGAAAATAAAAACCCTACCTCAAATTCAATAGATTTGTGACAACACCAATCCAAAATTCAAGCTCCCAAAAATCCAAGCTTTAAAGAAAATTCTTCAACTCCAAATCCTATGATCTCAAACATGTGTCTCCAAAAATGTCTAAAGGGATCTCCAATATAGAGAACCCAACAGACAGAATGCAACATGCAACACCCAATCACAAATTAGAACTCGACTTCCTAACCTTGTTTTTATCAATTTTCTTTTTGCATATTTAATTATAATAATTATTATATGTACTTTTCACTTAATAAGCCTTAACTCAACTTTCAACTCAAATTCCTAATTTAATTCTATTAAATTGAATGTGCATCTTAAATTTCATATTAATAATTTATTAAGAAATAATATTTTAGCATATTAATAATTATGAAATTGATAATTAAATATCAATTCATTAATAATGATTTTAATTTCTATTTTAGATTTAATAATTAATTAAATATTGTATTCACAAAATTAGACTGTTTAACTAAGCCTTTTAAATTAAACAAATGTATTTCATTAATTACCCTCATATTAATATTACTATATTTAATAGGATTTAATTATTTAATCACTTGATTAACTTTGATTAAATTATTTATCTATTTAAACACAAAAATCACATCAAACCACAAACATGCAAACCTCAAGAACTAACTACATCAAAAATACTAAAATCAAACATAAAGGAGGGTTCACAAATTTACGTCACCTTGATAAATTTGAAGGGTAGTAAAACGGATACTTTTCCATTATCTTAGGACAATTATTGGCTTAGGATTGGGATTTGGACATGTCTGTTATCTCCCCTCTCTTACCATTAAGATATTGTAATAGGGCATGCTCATCCTGACAATTTAAGGAAGTCGATGCTCAGTACCTGAAATCCTACATAAAAGACAAGCATGTACATACATGTATAAATATATAACAAAGAATGATGGGGATTGGTTGATCGTGTGGATATCGCAAGAAAGTAACTACGACTATGTCCCTCAACCACATCAAATAGAAAAGTACAACATAAATGTCAATAATATACATGCAAGTATGGGGTCAGTAAAACCATAAATATAAATAGCATCATCAAATTCAGATAATCAACATGAAGAGTGGCCTAAAAGATTCTGGCCATAAAAATTTAAAAAAAAAACTATGGGAGGGGTATTAAACCCACCTCCACTAGAATTAGGCTTGCTCCTGAAAGCCTACAAATAAATAAGGATATGCATCCCTCAATCATGAAGCATCTTACTAAGACAAAAGAAAAATGATATCTAAAAACAAGCCAGAAGTAATGACATGAAGTATAGTTATAAAATAATAGTCTGAAATGCAAGAGTGTTATAAATTAACCTAAAACATGTTACTAAGTTTAAAGAATAATTTTGTTCTTAAGATTTTATAATCAACAAGTACATCAATGCAGAAGCAATACAACATAATACAAAAACATTCTCATAAAAGTAACTCAACATAGACTACAATTCCCAAGGGTTCCTTAACATAGCATTACTCATAAGTTAATTAATCTATTAAGTACAATAATAATATACAATCTCCACCTAATGTAAATGAATAACAAGTACAACATCATATAAATAATAAATAGATACAACCGGTACCATAAGGTATACATAATGAACCATCATCCACTACAAAAGTCGTAGGGTATGTAATAAAAAATCATATACAAGGTACATGTATAATATAATGAAAGATAAGAGAAAGTCTCCAATAATGATGAATACGGAAGAAGGTGACAACAACGAGGATCATCCAGCACCAGTTCAAGAATGTCAAAATCTCAATGGTAAAAGAAACACTACCACCTGACCAAGTGGAACCAATAATTCCACTCTCATCATGTTGAGGAGATTACATTAGAACCCACTCGGATTTAACAATACCACAACCAATCATAAGGTAGAACCTAGAAAGGGATCCTGAAGGCTCACTGTCTCAAAGGGTACAACTCAACTGCAAAGGTGTACAAACTAATCTAGAGGCAACCAACAAATGTAGGAAACCTAAGATGTATATAGGGAAGTGTCATCACATACATCTAACCCTTGAGTTTTTTCCTAGCAATCTTTCTAGACCCAAGCACTCAAGTGACCATACACAACATCAGTAAACCTCTTATATGTACAAGGATACTAATCATGTAAGACCTCAAACAAGCATCTTCTCCCACTCCCATCCTAGTCAAGACCTCAATCAAGTACTCAGGTATGGGCGAGGAACATATCTTATTAATTCATTTGAAAACCCCCCATTCAATGTAACATGTTATCACTTTATTAAGTTAATTAAAATAAGTGATCCTGAAAGCCACTTGTGAGCCCCAATGCTAATTGCAAGCCACCCCCATCTATACACCTAGATAACCTACCCTAAGCTCATAAGTCATAAAAATATTTCATGAGTTATATAAAGCATGATAATCAATTTCAGTTCCATAAAAGATAACTGGAACTCACATTGGTCCTCAAACCATAATCCCACAATTACAAGTTGGTCCTCAAAACATAACATGATTTAACAAACCCTCTCAAAGTGTTCACAAAATAATGAGCTTAAGAAATAAGGTTGGGTAAAAATAATCGTGAGCAAGTCAAGATTACAAAAATACTAAAAATGCGCATGTCACATAGAAGACAACCCCCCCCCAAAGCCTATGTATACCACTCCTAAAGGAAACGTAATTTCACCAAATAAACGACATCAAACAAGGCAATAGAATAAACCAAGTAGTCAAACCATAACATAAGTCTCAATTGTTTAAGAACAGTTGATTTTATTTATTAAAGTCTAGTAATTTGACTTATTAAGATAACATTCATATAAAATCACATGCATATATACTTTTTAAATAAGTGTTTAACTAGAATCTCCATGCATATCAAAACATCATGTATTTAATAATAAAATAATTTTAGTAATTTTCTAAATATAAATATAAATGAAAACATTAATATTAAAACTTGCATGTAAAAAAAATCAATTAATCTTTATTATTATTTATTTATTTTGAAATAAATAAATAATATCAATTTTTTTAAAATTTCAAATCTGAAGATTAATAAATGATAATAATTTTTTTAAAAATTAAATCCAAAAATTAATAAATAATAATAATAATATTTAAATATTTTTTATAGAAACTTTCAAATTGTATATACATGTAATTTTCTCTCTATGAAGCTATTGATTTTCAGGAACCTAGTTTTTCTATTTAATTTCAAGTGGATTTTCATATTCAATCGTTTTGATGATTTCAATTTCTATTGTTCTCTCGAATACTCTATTCAATAATTCAATCAAACTCTTATTGGATCTAAATTTTATATTTTTCTAAAACAATTGTCTGTAGGTTTTCACCTTGAACAACCTAGGGTTTTAACCAAAACATAATTTTCTTTTGAATTTAAACACAATGGTTTCTAGAATACTATAAAAGATTATACTTATATAAAAATTAATACACGTATGCTCATATGCATAATAAAATACCATAATTTCTTCTCACACAACAAAACCCAAAAAGATTTTCAAATCCAAAACCTCCAACAATAAAAATAATAAAACCTTCAATTCAAAACCCTACAACAATCTGGCAAACACAAAGAGAATAATCTTTTCGAAAATAAATATTTTTAAAGGAAAATGCAAACCCTACCTCAAATTCAATAGATCTATGATGACACCAGTTCAAAATTCAAGCTCCAAAAATCTAAGCTTTCAAGAAAATTCTTCAACTCCAAATCCAAGCAAAACCTATGATCTCAAAATCTGTCTCCAAAAATGGCTAAAGGAATCTCCAATATAGAAAACACCAATAGACAAAACTCAACATTCAACACCTAATCATGAATTAGAACTTAACTTCCTAACCTTATTTTTATCAACTTCCTTTTTGCATATTTAATTAATTATAATAATAATTATATGCATTTTTCACTTAATAAGTCTTAACTCATCTTTCAACTTAAATGCCTAATTTAATTCTATTAAATCGAATGTGCAACTTAAATTGCATATTAATAATTTATTAAGAAATAATATTTCAGCATAGTAATAATTATGAAATTGATAATTAAATATCAATTCATTAATTATGCTTTTAATTTCTATTTTAGATTTAATAATTAATCAAATCTTCTATTCACAAAATTAGATTTTTTAACTAAGCCTTTTAAATTAAACAAAGATATTTAATTAATTACCCTCATATTAATATTATTATATTTAATAGGATTTAATTATTTAATCACTTGATTAACTATAATTAAATCATTTATCTATTTAAACACAACAATCACATCAAACCACAAACATGCAAACTTCAAGAACTGACTACATCAAAAATACTAAAATCAAACATAAAGGAGGGTTCACGAATTCACATCAACTTGACGAATTCAAAGGGTAGTAAAATGGATACATGTCCACTATTTTAAGAAAATTATTGGCTTAGGATTGGGATTTGGACATGTCTGTTATCTCCCCTCTCTTACCATTGAGATATTACAACAGGGCATGCTCATCCTGACAATTCAAGAAATTTGATGCCCAGTACCTCAAATCCTTCATAAAAGACAAGCATGTACATACATGTATAAATATATAACAAACAATGACGGGGATTAGACAATCATGTGGATCTCGCAAGCAAGTAACTACGACTCTACCCCTCAACCACAACAAGCACATCAAATAGAAAAGTAAAACCATACACATGCAAGTATGGGGTCGGTAAAACCATAAATATAAATAACATCATCAAATGCAGATAATCAACATGAAGAGTGGCCTAAAAGAGTTTGGCCTAAAATTATTTATTAATTAATTTATTTATTTTTTAATAAATAAATAACAATAATAATAATAATAATAATTTTGTATTGTTATTTATTTATTTTGATAAAAACAAATTAATAAATAAATAAATATTAATTGATTTTTTACATGTGGGTTTTAATATTAATGTTTTCATTTATATTTGTAATTAAAAAATTAATAACATTATTTTATTATTAAATACATGGTGTTTTGATATGCATGGAGATTTTAGTTAAATACTTATTTAAAAAGTATATATGCATGAGATTTTTTTTTAAATAGATAGTTATGTATGAGGCATTTATATAAAACAAATGTGATCGGGACAACATACACCGATTGAGGAGTGGAGCACTAAGGAAAATGTCCATATCAATGTAGGTTATGTTAGTAGCATTAGATGAGTAAAAGGAAAGAAATGAATCATCATGACTTGCACCGATGTGCTCCTTTGGCATGACACTCACCAGTGGAAAAGGCACTTTTCCTATCTTATCGATGGTCGATGAGGCTATTGCTAAGTATTTGACTGGTGGATGTGAAGAAGGATCAGGTTGGCTTATACCGATGAGCTTCATTGCTGAGACGTACACTATTGCTAAAGGGATTTTTCTATCTTGTCGATAGCCGATGAGTTTATCGATAAGACTTATACTGATAAATATCAAAATGAGAGGCAGTCTATCAGCTAGAGTTATCCTGATAAGGTCATCAATATAACTAGTGCCATCAAGGTATCTATTTTTCAGTTCCACTAATGCCTAATGGACTCATCAGAATATCCTAGGCCGGTGCAGGACTCAAGGCATTTTGGTTAAGGTATTCGAGATAACTTACAATGATGATATGATGATGCTTCAGTGGGACTTTGGCCAATGGGAATATCATTTTAGCCAGGCCTATCAGCATGAAATTTTTTGAGTTTTCTCAATGCCTGATGTACTCATTGGTATAGCGCAAGCCATCTTTTAAGCACATTCTAAGCTATCCCGAAACCCAATAAGATTATCAGGTTGATCTATCCCGATAGGTAAAGAAAAGGTAAATCATCGACTACACTTACACTGATGTAATCGGTGGTATATCGACATGAGTTTCTCTTATCAAGGTTATCATCATAGCGACCTCTATAAGTATAATGTCTTGATAGGATTTTTTATCCCCGATGGAGCTATCGGATGTCAATGAAAAGGGGGAAAGATTTATTTGTTGATGGTGCCAAGAGGGGATGTTTGTCAGGGAATTTGAGTGATGAGAGATCATTGCCATGTGTTATTAAATGAATTTGTCTCTTTCAAAATTTATTTCTAATGCTCTATTGACCACTATGAAACAGTAACCCTTTACTAACAAATGGATTAAACTTAAGGTGTTTAACCCTCTGAATTATGGTACAGCTCCCAAAAATATTTTCAATGAATTTTTATGCAAAACAATAATGCGTTTCTACAAATATCAAACTTTTGACTAGAAATTTGGTAAGGCTGAAATAGTAACCCTCATCAATATGATATAATTATTGTGAATTGATAGCAACTAATAAACCTGAAGCTCACAGACTTCAATGAATAAACACTATACCAATCTAACACATAACTTTAAATTTAGATTCAAAGAAAAACATAGACATTTAATTAAGAAATTTTGTTCAATGTAGAATACCCCAACAGAGATCCACTCAAAAATATAAACCAACAGATCTATACTAATAAGTTTCTTTCATTCACTAATTCAGAAAAACTTAATTCAAGTCCTTACAAAAAATACTAAAATTTCAACTATGCTATTACTTAAGTGGAAGTAAACTAACTAACATTCCCCTTCAATAGTTTTTTCCTGGCTTTATATAGCCATTAGTAAAAATAATAAAGTCTTGAAACTCCCCGAGTTTCAGATCCAAACTGCTTAACATAACCAAAATATGCTAAAAATAGTAAACTAGGAAACTAAAAGACAACAACCAATAAAACATGGAGAAAGACCACCAATCTCGATCGAGTTGGATGCCTTAGATTCAATTATGGGATGACCCGGGTGCACGTGCCTTCTTCCACTCCTCATGAGCCAATGACGCACTGATAACTGTAGCATGATACGACAGGCTAATGAGTGCAATTCTTTGTCTGAGAACCTTCCTGTACTTGCATATTTGATTCAGCCTTGATTTATGAGACTCAAGATGATCTACATAGATGAACAACATAGCTTTAGTGTTAGCTATAGAGGTAAGATCTTATGTCATGAGCTCTTTGCTATCTCTAATAGCTGTTATACTTGCCTCCAACTCCTAAGTTATCTTCTCCGCTTTCTTTACATCTTGAGTTCCCTCATCTATTAGAACAATGTTCAAGCATTAAAGATCTTTTTGCATGGTATTGATGAGGCCCTTAAAATCATTGAGTAGGCAAGTCACCCCATCACAACCATCCTTAATAATTGAATTTCTCCATTCAATACTCTTCATGGAAACATACAGGACCTCCTCATTCTGACCATGAACTGGCTTTTCCAAAAGGAATTTAGGCACTCTGTAGTGATCGATCTTCGTCAGTTGATCAGCTATACCAGTCCACTTTTTCTTTTATTTCCTCCATTCTGTCAATTCAGCCAATAGTTCTGAGATGACTTTTGTCACAACTCCATGAGTCTCAATTAACTGAGTGATGTAATCACCTCCCCGTTGGATCATTCCCATGACCCATTTGTTAAAAACTTCTACTACCATTTTATTTGTTTGAATCTGGTCTAGCATTTTATGGACTTCAGGTGAATGAGGGTCAAATGTATGAGGCACCTGAGCTAATGGAAGTGGATTGGGCTCTTGCACTACTTGAATGAACTCCACCAATCTCTGTATGGTGGCCTTTAGTTCTTTCTTGTCTTTCTCATCCTTGAAAGTCCTGTGTAGTATCTTCCGTGTAGAAGACTCCAGGTGTTTTGCATCTGCCACTCTACTTGCCACTGCTAAGTCTATCTTTTCAATAGTGAAATCCTCAACCAAAGCTTCAAAAACTTGCTTATCAGACTTAGGTATTGCTCGTTCTTCTATCCATCTCCCAATTTTCTCATCTACATCTATCATTGACTCCATCTTAATTATTTTGGGTTTCATTGTAGCCCCCAAGCACTTACTAACCATGTCCTCTACTAGAAGAGTTATCGGTAAGACATTCCTTTTCTTGTTGTTAATAGAGCTTCCCAACCAACTGAGAGTAGGAGATGGAGTTTGCGAAGTGTCACTCACTACAGTTACCAAGGGTTCTCTAGAATCTGGTTGATTGCTCTTTGGGGTCATTGTGTCTCCCTCCACATTATCTGAACCAACCTACTCTGACATGTGAGTGTCCATGAGATCAAGATCTATGACCTCTTTTTCATTAACCAACTTATCACTCTCTTTACCAACTCTCCCTCTTAAGTTTCTTCTTACTGGTGAAGTGCCAGGAGAAGCCTTTTTCACAGGATCAACTAAAGACTTCTTTTTATTTCCATTTTTGGAGGTACTTGCAAGGGAAATATTTTTGTCAACAGAATCAATAGGTTTGACAACAGAATCACCATGTGTTGCTCTTCTTGGGTTATGTCTTCTTAAAATAGGAGACTTCTTACTATTGACCCATTTCTCAGTTCTCTTAATCACATTGAGAATCTTGATGCTTAGGCTCTCTCTCTCATCAATACCCCAATCTATTTTAGGAATTGGTGTACCCCTAACTCTGGTTTCAAACTACTCATCAATTACCTCTGCATCATCATCTTCATCTATTGCTAAGATGTCAATCTGAATATTTAGGGTAACAACTTGTCCTAAGGTAAACCTAGACCAAGTCCTTCTCCTCACTTCAAAATCATCTACACAGCCCTCCCAATAATCCTCTATTTGGGGAATGTGTTGAAATTCATAGGGCAAGTTGAAATGCTAAGCAGCGTATCCCCTACTATCAAAATCTTTTCTGAGTGCAAACATTTTCAAATTCAATTTCCTAAATTCATGCTCTAAATTTAGGGCATCTGAAGAAGTTTTGCAAGTGTAATACCCTAATTTAACTAGGAAACTGGACTTTGCCCTGCCCTTCCTTTCCTTGACTCCTTTCTAAACATATGCCAATTGACGAGCCACTTCTGCAATAATCAAACTGTCAAAAGCATATCTAGGCAATTTGAATGGCTCCCCTTCAAAACCACCCACTCTGAGATATGTGAACCTTTTGAATTGGATGAAGAAACTTCCATAAGTATTGGCAAAGGTTTTTTCCTCTTCTAACATTCTTTTTTCAATGTTCCCTTGCAGTTCATATGTCAACTTCCCAAAGAAAACCCAACTGACTTTTAGAAAACTTTCAACATGATATTCTTTTTGTAGGTGAGACTAATAATTGTAGACTTTCATATTTGGGAGGGGTTGTTCATGGAAAAGGCCTTTCCACTCTCTCGTAAAAGCTAAAATGTAGAACAAGTAAGACATATGAAAGCTACTACCAGATGGAAAATTTTCCAACTGATGGTTGAATTCATTGGCAATGGTTTTGGCCCATTCGATATATTTTTCCCCTCTGAGAGTGACCTGGATATAGAATTACATCCATTCATGCCAATAGTATGCATGCTTGTTTCCTTTGATTCTATTGAGCATTATAACTAGGTCAGCTACTTTAGGCTTGAAATGATCTACAGTGAGTGGCTTTGGGAGCCTAGACCCTCCTTTTTGGGCTTTAAGAAACCATTATTGGGCTATTTTATTCCTGTAGACTTGCTCTTGGTGGTGAAGATTGATTGAGATGAGGGGATATTCTACCCTTCATATGGTTCTCTTTATGGAATTCCTATGGTCTTTTGAATGACATCTCTGCTTATGTATACCAGTGGACTCCCATTAACCTTCTTGATACACTTCTCCTCAAAACTATATCTTTTTGCACATTCGACAACCAGCTCTCGACAAGGGGCTACTATAGGGAAAGTGGCTGCATCAACCAGACCACTCTAAATGACTTTTTCTAACATGGAACCTAGAATGGGTTCTTTGACTCAGTTCATAATGTCCTCTAAGGCTCTAGTTTTAATCAGGGTGTCTTCATAGTCAGGTAAGGAGCACATTAAAGTAGAGGTATTTGTGAAATTTGGAATTGGGTTCTTCATTTTGGGTTCTCAGGCTAGGAAAAATAAGAGTGAGACATAACAACTTCAAAGGAATTCAAATTTGACAAAGGAAAGAGCTTTAACTGAAATAAGGGAGGCCAGAAGAGAGACTCACCTGATTTCTTATGTGTTGAACTAAGCTCTGAGAGGAGGAGAGGATACCTTCTTCCGCTGAGATGTCTTGACCATTATGAATAAAATAGGCTAAGCTTTCCAATTTATCATAAAATAGTTTACAAAATCCCTAGAGATTCACAATAATGGCAAACTTATGTCACACAAGGTTCAATTAATGATCACTGGGTAACTCGTACCACCTTGAGCATTGATTACTGTACTTTCCCAAACTGAAGTGACACTTAAATGTCATTTTGATTAATTATAATATCCTCACCACCAGAGGAAGTCATAATCAATCGCCAACTATCCTTTATGTCAAATCACCACTTTGCATTTTTGCAACTTACAGGCACACATTGAACCTCAAACTTTGAACTACAAGATATCATGGTTCAAGTTCAACAAGAAGGTGGAAGGACTATCCTTTGGCACGACTATAAAATAAAGCAAAAACAAGAAGTGACAAGGAAGAAAGAAAAGAAAAAGTACTCTGCAAAAAGGTAACATCCGTTGAACTTTGAATCTTGAACTGGGAGAGTTCACGGTTCACAATTCATTGGATGAGTGCGTGCTGCAAAGATGAAATGCTGCTAAGTTTGCAAACAAAGAGGAAAATCATACCAAAGGATGTTATTGAACATTGAATCTTGAACTACGAGAGTTCAAGTTTCAAGTTCAACTGATAGGGTGCATATGCAAAGGATTGGAACTTTGAGTGAACAACACATTTTAAAATTATGGGGTGATTTTGGGAAAATTAGAGCCTGAGGAAATTAAACAAAATCTATTGATATCACCATGTCAGTTTGAATCTTGATCAGAGGCAAAGGATTTCTAGTGCCCTGATCAAAACTTTGAACAATAGTAAAGAGAAACTTCGACGCTACCTGTAACTCTAGCTATATGCAACAATCATAAAAGCTTCTTTGGATTTACTCCATCAAACACAAATCCATGGTGGTGGCACTGCTCTAGTGGTGAAGAGACAAGAAAAAGTGAATAGATTCACTTTAGGCATAATGCAGTTGTTGAGGTTAGAGGAAGTTATTGTCATTCAGAGTTTTTTGTGAGCCTTTTGAAGGATGAGATCACATTTATGAAGGGTCTTTATGGTAATATTATTTGGGCATGACTTTTGGGTCACCATTTTTCCTCTTTACAACTATTTGAAGGGCTCAAAATGGTCTGATTAACTACATCTAACCTAGAAGTTATTACTCATTTATGATGTACCTGGATGTAAAAAGCATAAGTATGAGCTGAAGACTCATTTGTAAGGAGTTATTATTCCCTTTGGCTTGTTGTTTTGTAACTTTTCCTAAGTTTTTGACAGAGGCAAAGTATTTTTGTAACCCATTTCAGAGAGATTATACATATTTGTTAAACCTTTTGGTTGTAATTTTTAACTTGTGCCTTCTCTTTTTTCTATTTTTGTGTATCACATATTCATGCCTTTTAAAGAAGTATATAGCCTTTGCAAGTTGAAAGTTTTTGTTGAATCTGTTCTAAATTATGAAGAATTTTTCTTCTTTTAGGGACTTCTATTTTAGCCTTCTTACAAATTATTGATGCAAGGATTGTGTGTTGTTGAGTTGTGTAGGGAAGATACTTGTTGCTGGTTCTATTGTGTGTTGGTTATTTCTTAAACTCTCAAAGATATCATTTGGAGTATAACCTTTTAGGACTTAAATTTCATTTTTATGCATCCTTCTAGCCTTTTCCTCCACAAAAAGACTTTAGTTTAGGTAAGTATAGAAGAGTACTACAAGAACTAGCTTTCTCTGGAGATCATCTTTCACTATTTGAGCCCATAATCAGGGAATCTTTCTAATGTTTACCGGTAGGCTGGAGTTTACTTAATAGGGTTGCACTATTTATATGACAACACCAACCCCTTGATTCCCAAGGGAAACTTGGGCGGAATGGTGTTGATTTTTTTCTTGTTAAAGTGGGAATTATAGAAGGTCACGAGGTCCCGTTGAATTTCCTAGTAACTCTCCATACCTTCTTTGTTGAATTGTTCTACATCAGGCCATAGTGGGGGAAGGAATAGCATGTCTCAGATGGCCACAAGGCTCATCATGAGCCTAAGATCTATTTCATGGATAGTTTTTTTATTCTTGTTTAAGAATGTGGCACAACATTGAAAGAGTTATGGTTAGTTTGGTACTTTGGGCACCCTGACCTATGCAAGATTCTCAAAGCTCTAAGGGAGGCTTCTTGTTGAAGGATGCTAGAAGATAGAAAAAGAATAGAACCTCCTAAACATCCTACCAAGCTTTGGGAGTGTGGTCTCCTATAAAATGACCTTTTGACACCTAAAGTTTCTCCTAGGTGTAATGGACTATGGGAAGCTTCAATGAATTTGGGACTCTAATGCTTTTCACTGAGAAACCCTAGGGATTTTAGAAGTTGTCTCTTCATATTGTGTGTTGGGGGAAAGAGTTACAAAATGATGAAATTACAAAAGGAGATACACCAAAGCTTTTAGAACACTTTAAAAAACTAAATGCATAGGCTATTCGCAATAAGGAATCTCAAGGAAACTTATGATACCAACTAGACTTAGAACATAAACACACTTATTCAAAGCTTATCTCACAAACATATAGCAGGGTACATGGTAATGTATATGAAACAAAGAAGCTTTAAAATAATAATCTACTTCGACTATGCAATACAGATGCTACGTTAAAGTTCTAACTAGTACATAAATCTATAAATAAGTAATGAACCATCAAATATACCAAAGGGAAGAGTGCATAATTGATTTGTATTAATGATTAAGAGAACATATATAGTTTAAGGGAAAAGAGATTTTTTTTTATAAGTGCAAGGATTCAAAAGTTCTCCCAATCAGAATTCCTTATTTTCATTACAAATAAACATTATATAGATCAAGGTAGGAAGAATCCCAAAATTCAAAGAAAGAAATTGACTATTGAAGAGGTACGACACTGCACACTAAAAAGGAACTAAGAGGTATCTTTCTACGCTTGCCCTAGGAGATAGGAGACTCATACAATCTAATCCCCAAGAGAAATCAACTCATAATAATGATGTTTGGGTAATGGAAACAACTCCAGATTATGACCACTCTTGAGGAGAAATCATACTTTACTAAGGTGGATCTGGAATTGTGAGCATCTATATGTCCATAGAGATTTGGGTATAGATATGACAAGAATGTGGCATATAGTTGAGGAACCTATAAAAGCATTCAATCAAGGAACAAAGTGGGACACGAGGCACAATAGCATTGAGAGATAGGAAGGAAGGGAGTCAGTCTTCTTCAAATGCCCATGAGAAGGCCACGTGTACAAATCTATAAAGAACTAAGATTGACAGCAAAAAGAACTATCATTATCTGGAAAAGGTCCACATGGCACTCAAACATGACCTTTTGTCTTTTCTTTACCTCCTTTTCTTGTAGACACATATGAGGTCAACATGTGTACAACCCTTGAAAGGCCCAAGCTGGCAAGAAAAATAATGTTGTGAATGGTACAAAGGAAACGTGGCACTAGAATGGGGAGCCTTTCTCAAAGGGATGGTGATCCACTCTAAGATACGTGCCAAGTTGACAAGTGGAAGGATGTGCGTTGCTACTTGCATACTCACCACAAAGAATAAATAATGGAGGCATTTGAAAAGATTATTTGTGGAGATGGAAAAATTAATGTTTATAGCTTTTGGTGACTCTGGAGAAATATGGCCTACTAGATTAAACTCTAAATCTCTAGCTTCCCCAAATATATCTTCCTTTACATGTTGGTGCCTAAGAGGTTGTTGATTTGAGATTGCAAAGGCTACCATTCTTCCTTTGAGAGTAGTTTTCATATCTTCAGGCATAGGTATTATTTGTATAGTTTGACCAACTGTTGAAAGGAAATAGAGCTCAAATCACCAAATTTAGACTTGAAGAGAACCTTTAAACAAACCACCAGGTAGAACAAGCTCTTAAAGAACATCAGATCAGTATTCGTGTGGAGTGTTTAGAGGTCAAAAGTATGTAGTTGATGATCTATTATCACTATGAGCTCCTCTAGATCCAAAACTAAATCATCCATGACAAAGGGAGAGGGCAACCCATGCTTCTCCAACTCTATAAATATCTCTCTCATCTTTATCATCATGACTTCCAAAGATGAGAGTGCAGCTTGTGCCCGCAGGGCTTCCTTATGGTAGTTCATTATAGCATTCAAAATGTAAATAGTGGAGGACCAATTATTGAATCCAATGCCGGTGAGAACTTGGTATGATGTTTCATATACTCAGCTTGTAAAACATTGATCATTCAAGAACTTGGACAAGGTGAAATCTAAAAATTGGTCGAGTATGATCTTGACCAAAGCACGCAAATAATATGTCTCCTTCAAGAATCAAAGGAAGACCTGTTCAAAACAATGAAGTTCTTTATTCTATCCCACTCAGTAACAAGCATATGTTTGAAAATGGAAAACATGTTAGAAAGAGGTGGAGGGACTAGACTGCCCTGTGACAGGAGCTTGTTCTGAGCTTAGACTTCTACAACCCTTTTTATCAGAACCTTTTATGTTTGTGCTACATTGGCCAACTAAGATTGCACGTTACCTAATTTTGTGCTCTGATCAATGACCTTCATTAAGCTCTGAGCTAGCTCATCTTGTTCTTTATTTAGTGTGGCCTCCAATTCAAGCTTACGCTTGTCCACCTCTGCAAGTCTGTCATTGATGTTCTTCAATTTGGTAGCCTTTTTATTCTTAGATAATTCACTATAATTGCATGCACATTTCTCAATTCTTTCTTCATGCAATCCTTCTCTATGGTAAGTATATTGACTTGACCTTAGAGACAAGTGGTGTCTTGAGTTCTAGCCTATAGTTGTGCTAGCTCTAACTCCTTCTTAGTAAGCTTCTTCAAAGATTCACTCTTTTCTTGTTTCTCATTCTATAGATGAGATGTTGCATCTTGCACTTGGATCTAAAGCACATCCTTGTTGGTTTGTTCCTGGAGCACTTGGACTCTGAGCACTATGAGTTCAATCTCCTAGGACATCTCTCTAGCCATGAGGTGATCATTAGTTTCTTTCATTCTTCTCATATCCTCCTCCTTCTTACCTAACCTTCTCACCATCTTTGCATATTCCAAGGACATGACTCTTTGTGCTTATTCAAAGAGCTCTACCTTATCTTCTAGCTGCACGAATCTTAAGTCAACCCACCAAAAGGACATTTGATAGTCATCCAAAACCACCTCTCCTTGGGGTTTGATCACCCTAGGCTATATGTTTTCAAACAAAAACTTATGATGCTAATCATTAAAGAAAGACTGCACCTTAGGTGTGGTGAGGTTTAGTCATCTTTTCCCTTCTTTTGTGCTCGCTAAGCTCTTGCCAACCTCACTGTCTCAATTTTTTTCTATCAATCCTCATAAGAAAGGTCATATTGGCCCACAAATGATGCTCTAGGTGGGATCGCATATGGAATTGTTATCAATGCGGAGGTCTATAGGGGTAAGGAGATTATAGTCAGAGAGAATGGGGGGAAACTTCAAGGATTTTATAGGGGAGGAATAGAAAAGGTGATTGTGCTTGATTGGATGAGTGGAAGGGAAGATCTTGAAATCTCCACCAAAGTGGTGTCAAAAGTTAACACTCGAGTAACCTTGGATAGGTGAATGGATTTGGTCTTGAGGTGATCCCTGTGAAAGGAACTGTAGTTGATGCCATGGTGGAACTGGAAATTGTGGCCACACTCACAAGGGTGCTAGGAGCAACATTGATTAGTGATCCTTTAATGAAGCTTTGTTTGGATCATGAAAGTCAATGCAGAGGTAGATGTCTCCATTATTTTTGTAGATAGGGACCAAATTGGACACCCATGTGGTATGCTTTATTGGAAAGATCATGCATGAGTCAACTAGGTTGGTTATCTCTTTGACCATCAATGACTCAATCTTTGGGTTCATTGGCCTTCTATTTTGTTGGACCGACCTTGTTCCTTCCATTAATTTGATGGTGTGTTGGATTACTAATGGGTCGTATCCTTTTAGGTCTTTGTAAGACCAAGTAACCACACCTTCATAATTCTTGTAGATATGAATCAGGCTATCTTGGTCATGTTGAGGGAAATTATTCTCAACCTTTAGTGTTTTGTGTTTTCCAACCTCTAGATCACTGTAGTCTTTCTCATCCATTGTGAATTTCATCCTATTGGTCCTAGCATCATCATAGTAAAAGGTGTTCTCTAGGGTGATCAAACCTCTTGGAAGCTTATTTCCCCTAAGTTGAATTACTTGATCTCTATACACTTCTTCTATCTTTGGTTGTAGTTGGTCTTGGAATTCGCCTAAATGTTGTAAGAATACAATGATGTTCTCATCGCTCTTAAAATTATTACTAGTTTTGATCATTATCGGGTATGATAGACCTTACGATCACTCAGACCAGATGTTTGTCTTCCATTAGATCAGTGGTGGGGTATAAATGGGAACCTACCATAGTCAGACTGTCCACGACTGCATTCTCCTTTCTTGACACAACTTGAATATTGAAAGCATCAAAGCCTTCAATGAGATCCCACACCCTATGAAAATAAGAGTGCATACGCACATGTTTTGTGGAAGCTATGTTCTACATTTGATGCACTACTAGCTAAGAATCTTCAAGCACCTTCAACTTCTTGATACCTATACATTCAGCAAGACTCATTCCATGGATCAACCACTCATACTCTGCTTCAATGTTGGAATATAGGAACTAAAAGAAGAAATATCTCAAGCTCTTTTCACCAGTTAGGGAATTCAAACACACACTAATGTTAGAGCCTTTCTTGCTTGTCCTACAAACAAAGTGCAACATCCATAGAGAAAAAAACATTCTCTTAGTCTCTCCAGCCTCATTTGTGGCTTCTTTGGTCACCTATGTAATGGGTTGGTCTTCTTCATATATAACATAGATGCAAAGGCTAATAGAATAATAACCTAAGAAACTATTGGAGTCATAATCCTTGAGGAGGGTGAACTCCTTTGGTGGCTCAAATTCTAGAATATTCTAGTCTGCCAAGAGCTCTTCAAACTATTCAACTTCCTTGAACTCTGAATTAGTTAAATCTTCAAAAATAATATGTTCATCATATAGGG
>BSBK01001718.1:1017500-1040414 GCA_027943335.1 Chamaecyparis obtusa
AGCTAAATCTGGTTCGAATGAATAGTATTGAAGAGGCATACCAGTTTTCCCTAAAAGTAGAGGAAAAGTTGAACAAGAAGTTTGAGAGCAGACAAAAACGGAAGAGGTCGCGATGGACGATCTGGTGGATGGTCATATGGTGGCCGAAATGAAGATCCAAAAAAGAAGGATGAGGCCAGTAGCAGTCAGAATCAGCGAGGAAATAATTTCAATCGCTTCCAGGATCAAAATAATAGAGATCAAAGAGGAAGAGGACAAGGATTTGGAAGAGGTGGCTTCCGTGGAACATGTTTTCACTGTGGAGAAGAAGGTCACAGGGGATTTGAATGTCCTCAGCGCCAAGGAAGAATAGATAGGAGAAATGAAGGCCAGGCCAAAGTTGCGTATGTCGATGAAGATGCTAGATCATCAAATTCTAAAGATGCTGAAAGAGGAGAAATGCTAATTAATAGAAGAGTCTTGCTAAGTGGTGAGAATGAACCTGAACAAAGGAGGAGCCTGTTTCGTACTAGATGCAAGTGTGAGGGTAAATGCTATGATGTGATTATCGATAGTGGAAGCACTGACAATTTGGTGTCAGAAGAGATGGTGACAAAGTTGAAGCTCAAGAGATAGAAACACCCACATCCATATCGGATTGCCTAGGTGCAGGATGACCACAAGGTCATGGTCAGTGAACAGTGCCTGGTAAAGTTCAAGATCGGCGGATACCAAGATGAGGTATTGTGTGATATCATATCTATGGATGCATGTCATATGTTGTTGGGTAGACCATGGCAGTTTGACAGATGTGTTGTACATGATGGTCGTGTGAATACCTATTCCCTGACAAAGGATGGAGTGCGACATAAGCTAAAACCATTGAAGGAGACTGAAGAAAAGCTGTGGTACTACAAGGATAACTTTTGTTGATGGAAGAAATTTCCTAGATGGTATGAGGCATGAGCATGTATGTTTGCTTTAATTCCAAAAGCTGGTAAAGAGGAAGTAGAAGATGTTCCTGTAGAAGTTGCAGATTTGTTGAATGAGTTTCAGGATATTGTATTCGATAACGTGCCTGATGGATTACCACCAGTCAGGAAGATCAGCCATCAGATGGACTTGATCCCAGGAGTGAGTTTGCTGAACAAGGGCAGCACACAGAATGACACCTGCAGAAAGTGAGGAGTTGAAACAGATAAGTACATTAGTTGTTACAGAAAGGATTGATCTGTGAGAGTCTGAGTCCCTGTGTTGTACCAGCGGTATTAGCACCAAAGAAGAATGGAGAATGGAGGATGTGTACAGATTCTAGGGCAATAAACAAGATCACAATCAAGTACAGGTTTTCCATTGCCACGAATGGATGATATTATGGACTATTTGAGTGGAGCTGTGTATTTTTCAAAGATAGATCTAAAAAGTGGATATCATCAGATTCAGATCAGAGAAGGAGATGAATGGAAGACTGCCTTCAAGACAAAGGAAGGACTGTATGAATGGTTAGTCATGCCTTTTGGGCTAACCAATGCACCGAGCACTTTCATGCAGCTCATGAATGAGGTTCTGAAAGAATTTCTGGGTAAGTTTTTCATTGTTTACCTAGATGATATTTTGATCTTTAGTAAGACATTGGAGGAGCATATGATGCATATTCGTATGGTATTTGAGAAGCTGAGAGAAGAGAAATTGTTGATTAATTTGAAGAAGTGCAGTTTTGTGAAGAAAGAGTTAGTGTATTTGAGATTTGTAGTTTCAGCAGAAGGTCTAAAAATAGACCCAGAGAAGGTATAGGCTATCCTTGAATGGCCTACTCCAAAGAGTGCTACTGAGGTAAGATCTTTTCATGGTTTGGCTAGCTTTTACAGAAAGTTTATCTGAAATTTTAGCAGTATTTGTGGACCCTTGACTGAAACAATGAGAGGGGATAGAAAAGAGTTTAAGTGGACTAATGGGGCAGAAAAGAGTTTTCAATTATTGAAACAAAAAGTTACAGAACAACCTGTTTTAGCACTTCCAAATTTTAATAAGGTGTTTCAAGTAGATTGTGATGCTAGTGGTACTGCAATAGGAGCTGTTATGAGCCAAGAAGGTAAACCTGTTGCGTATTTCAGTGAGAAGTTAAATGATGCCAAGAGGAAGTATTCTGTTTATGATTAGGAATTTTATGCTATAGTTCAAGCATTAAAGAAGTGGAGATATTATCTACTTCCTAAGGAGTTTGTTTTGTATACTGATCATCAAGCTTTGCAATATTTGAATAGTCAAGGAAAGTTGAATCAGAGGCATTTGAAATGGGTTGAGTTTTTGCAGAGTTATACATTTGTTTTGAAACATAGGAGTGGAAAGTCTAATAGGGTTGCAGATGCTCTTAGCAGAAGGCAACTATTGCTGACAGAAATGCAGATTGAAGTGGTTGGGTTCAAGGAACTCAAGAATTTGTATCCAAAGGATCCTGATTTTGGTGAAGCTTGGAAAGCTTGTACAGAACCTGTTACTCTAGACAGGATGAAATGGTTGGATTTCATCATCCAGGATGATATGCTATTCAGAGGGAGTCAGTTGTGCATTCCACGAAGTTCTATGAGGGAGAATCTCATCAAGGAGAAGCATAGTGGAGGATTGGCTGGACATTTTGGTCATGATAAAACCGTTGGTTTGGTTAGTGAGAATTATTATTAGCCGCAGTTGCAGTAAGATGTGAAGAAGTTTGTACAGAGTTGCAGAGTATGTCAGATGGTGAAAGGAGTGAAGCAGAATACAGGATTGTATCAGCCATTACCTGTACCAGAGAAGCCTTGGGAGGATATCAGCATGGACTTTGTTCTTGGTTTACCGAGGACTCAGCGGGGGCATGATTCAATTTTTGTGGTGGTTGACAGATTTTCAAAGATGGCACATTTCATTCCCTGCAAGAAGACTAATGATGCTATTCATGTAGCAGAATTATTTTTCAGAGAAGTAGTGAGACTTCATGGTTTGCCAAAGACCATAGTTTCAAATCGGGACACTAAGTTTGTTGGATATTTCTGGCATACATTGTGGAAGAAGTTGAAGATAGATTTGAAGTTTAGTTCATCACATCATCCACAGACTGATGGACAGACAGAGGTGGGTGAATAGGAGTTTGGGAAATTTGCTAAGATGTTTGGTTGGAGATAAGCCAACGGGATGGGATTTGATTTTACCACAGGCAGAATTTGCATACAATAATTCTGTCAACAGGAGCACTGGTAAATCACCATTCCAGATTGTATATGGAAGTAGTCCAAGAAATGCATCTGAATTGAGGAAGATAGATAAAGGAGAAATAAGTAGTGCGGAAGCTGAGGATTTTACAGAACACTTGAAGAACATCCATGGGGAGGTGAGGAAGCATATTACCAAGATGAACGCACAGTATAAGGCTAAGGCAGATGAGAAAAGGAGGTATAAGGAATTTCAGGTCGGTGATGAAGTCATGGTTCATTTGCGGAAGGAACAGTTTCCAGTTGGTACATATAACAAGCTGAAAATGAAGAAGTTTGGATAATGTAGGATATTGAAGAAACATGATTCAGAAAACGCATATGAGGTAGAATTGCCTACTGAGCTAAATATTTCACCAATGTTTAACATTTCAGATCTGACAGAGTATCATGAAGGAGGTGTTGAAGATGAGATCACAGCAGCACAGTGGAGTATTCCAGCAACTAGTTCAGACACTAAGGAGATTGACGATATATTGGATAGTCATGTTGGCAGAAGCACAAGGAATAGGACATATGAAGAATATCTGGTCAAGTGGAAAGGATGACCTATTGAAGATTCATCATGGCTAACAAAGGAGGAGGTTAATCGTCTTGGTTTTCCTCTACACACCTAAGTCGTAACAGGGTCACTTCTCAAATTACCCCGGGTGTCTGATGCAGGAGCATCCTGGGTGTAAGAGCAATCTTGCATCACCCAAAAAAATATTTATGTTTTTATATTCAATAAGGGTTATTTTGTGCAGAGCTACTATTTATGGAAAGTTACTATTTTTGGTAATTTTCGTATGTGCTTAGAATGATCTGATTTCTTTCTTGGAGGTTCATTTTGGTCATATAAGTCTGCCAGTAAAGTTTCATTGCCAGATCAAGTGTATATTGGAAGATATTGAAGAATTTCGGTATTGGCAGCAGGGTACAAAAACTTTGAACTCAGTTTTGAAGGCTTTAGAGGCCCCGGATGAGGTCAAAAATTTGGATGATGGGCGCTTGCACAGTTCAAGCCTGTAGAGCGCTTCGTGGCATTTCCGAAATGGGGTTATAATAGCCGATCGGGTCAACTGGTGATGACTTATGGTCTTCGGAAGTTGGGCCACCTGAAATGGCGAAAAATAATTTTCTTCAAAATTTCTGTTCAGGTTTCAAAGGTTATCTTGAGCCGACTATGATGTAATGAAATGTAAAATAAAATAATTCTAAGTTTGGTCGGCCTTATTGGCTAAAATTCTGGAACCTTCCCAAGCAGTGAAAAATTGCCTATATAAGGAAGGCTGTATTATTGTCTTAGGCAGTTCAGAATAGTTCTGGGTAGTAGATCTGGGTATTGATTCGAGGCTTTGTCCTACAGAATATTGTAAGGGAATGCCCATGTGGCTTTGCATATTGTAATTCTAAAAGTTTGTAATTCTACATTTGTGGAGATAATAAGAAGCCAATTTTCTGTTCTTGCATATTGTTGTGGTTTCTCTGTTTCTATTATGTGTTTGTGGTATTAAGGGGACCACCCTTCATCATATATATATATATATATATATATACATATATATATACATATATATATATATGTATATATATATATATATGTATATATATATATATATACATATATATATATATATACATATATATACATATATATATATATATATAGATACATATATGTATATATATATATATATATATGTATATATGTATATATATATATGTATATATATATGTATATATATATATATATATATGTATATATCTATATATATATATATCTATATACATATATATATATACATATATATATATATACATACATATATATATATATATATACATACATATATATATATATATACATATATATATATATATACATACATATATATATATACAAGCTGAAAATACCACTAGAGAGAAAAAAAGAAATATAAGTAAATATTTTTTTAAATATATTAAAAAAAAATTATTTATTAAAAAAAAATATTAATATATATATATCAAAAAATTATTTAAAAAATAATAATATAGAGGGAAGGGTTTAACCCCCCACTATCACAGGCTGCAGTAGCGGCATGTCGTGGCTTAGCCAATGACAGTGCCACTGAGCTAGCTACCAAACATGTTGTGGTTGAGCCAGCGGCTAGCCGTGCTTGTCAAGGGCAATGCCACTAAGCAAGTTTGGCTACGCCATCGGGCCCCTTTATGGGGTGCTTTAAAAAAATTAATATATATTATTTTATTTTTATTTAAATTATTTTAATTTAATTTAATTTAATGAAGTTTTTAAAATTAAGATTTATTTTAATATTTAATAAATGTTTATTTATTAATTAATATTATTTTGGATTAATGTTTATTATGATTAAGGTTCAATATTAGAAATTAGTTAATAAATAATAGATTAAAAAAGGGGGGGGATCTATTCTTGATTCAATTATTATTATTATTTTGTTGATATAATATATGGTGTTTTTATACGTGTAGGATTTTTATACTTAGTTATTTAAATGTGTTTATATGCATGGAATTATTTATGAGTGTTTTTATGGTCAAACTGGAATTGAGATAATGAATTGAGTGTTTTATACAACTGAGACTTGTATTTGTTGTTTGTGTACTTTGTTGCATTATCTAGTGATGGTTATTTGAGAAAACTACATTAGCTTTTAGGGAAAAGTATACTAGAGGCTTGGGTGGATGTGTTATTTCTATTGATGGTTTTGTGCCTATTTGTTATGCATTGTGAAGGTACATTAATTTGATTTCTTTTACCTAACCTTGTTGTCTAAGTTCATTATTTTTGTGAACTCCTTGAGAGGGTGTTTTTATGGTTTGAGGACTAGTATGGATTTGTCATGTTATGGTTTTAGGACCAATACATGTAATTATGATTTTATGGTTTGAGGACCAGTTTCTATTCTAGTATCTTTTATGGAACTAAATTTGATTATCATGTATTTTGGATTTATGACTTATGAGCTTAGCGTAGGTTATCTAGGTTTTAGAGGGGAATTGGCTTGCTTTGGAGGTATCAGAGCCCAGAAGTGGCTACCTAGGCATCCTTTGCAAGTTACTAAATAAAGTGATAACTTAAATACATTGAGAGTTTAAAATGAGTTAATAAGATGTTTTTGTTCCTCACTCATACCTTAAGCGCTAGTATAGGATAGGATGGTTTGTGAGAAGATGCTGGCCACCTTCATGGATTATATGAGGCATAGTTGGTAGCCTTGTCTATATGAGAGGTTACTGATACCACATAGAGTCACTAGGGGGTCGGGGTCCAAACAGACTACTAGGGTAACTCTAGAGTTGACTCATGTGATGACACTTTCCTTATGTATCTTAGGTTTCCTACATGTGTTGGTTTGCTATGGGATTAGTATGTTTACTTTTGAATTTTGAGTTGCAACTCTTGAGATATAGAGCTTCTAGGATCTCTTTCTTAGTTTTACCTTATGTTGATTTTGGTTTATGATATCCGAGTGGGGTCCGTTGTTATCTCCTCAGCACAGTGGTAGTGGACCTTTGGTTCCATGAGGTTGGGTGGTAGTGATTATTTTACCATTTGAGATTCTGACATCCTTGTGCTAGTGTCGGATGATCCTTGTAGCATTTCTACTTCTTCTTTCATTATTGGATATTTTCTCTTATCTTTCATTTATTATGCATACTTTGTTCTTGGTTGTTATTACATACCTTATGACTTGTGTAGCAGATGTTGGGTTATTATGTATACCTTATGGTACCAGTTGTATTTTTGTTCATTCTTATATGATGATGTAAAATTTATTCATTTTCTTATGAGAACTTTTGTACTTATAGTTATACTTAAAAATTAATTAACTTACGTAAATTCTATGTCTTAGAACCCTTGGGATTTGTAGTATGTAAATGAGTTCATTTATGAGTACATATTAGCTTATGTTATATTGCTTACACTTTGTTATTCATTATTGTTTGTAAACTTGTAAGAAGAAGAATTATTTAAATGTAAACTTAGTAACATATTTTAGGTTAATTTATCCTAGGTTCCCTCACTAGTACATTTGACTTGGTTTTTCTACCAAAACTTTTGACCATGGTATAAAAAAGTTTTGGTTGGTCGCATCATAGAAGGAAAACTTTCATTTTTTTTTTTAATCATGCCCGTGTTAGTCGAAAATTTGACCAATACTACATGCGTTGAACTTTCGACTAACACGGAGGCATAACTTTTTTTAAAAAGGATTTCATTTCATTATTATCGCAGTGAATTTTTTCATTGCAGTGTGCGGACAAAACCTCATTGCAACTGTCTATTGGAAGCTCATCGGCACTGTGTATTGGAACCTCACTTTGGAGGGTGGATTCAGCACTGAGGTTTGAATTTGAAAAACCAATAAAAATGTAATCTTTTTCAAGTTCAAAATGGAACTATTCTATTTTATTGTCTTTGTGGGAAGAACATTCTATTTTGAATCCATGATGTTGAAGTTTCTGTGCTAATTCAGTAAATACTTTATTGTACTTTTGGTACTGTGCCCACAAGACTCTAAATTCCTTGACAGCTCGACTTAGAAACCCTATAGTCGGCCCTGCCATGGAAACTTCATCTTGACCTGCATTTCTTCTTTTGGGACTCAATATCATTGGAAGAGAAGCAAGAAGGACCATGTATTTTAATTGTTCAAACACTCAAACTGCGGAAGAAGTTACATTGCTTCTAAATTAATGCCCTAGGCTAGATATACTTCATGTATTTGGTCGAGAAGAGAGTGAATGTATTTGTAGCAGTGCCCTAAGAATAAACTGGGCTCGAGGACTTAGGAATCATAAAAAACCCTCCAAACAGTTGCCTCCATCATTCTACACTGGCATTATATGATAGTCGGTGGTTCCTTATGCAAATGACTCTCTAAGAAGACTTCCTCTTGACTCACTTACATTATGACTGTCGTAAGGATGCCTCTCAGCTTCAAAAAGCATAACAACTTAGAAGAACACAACAGTCACCAAAATGCACAAACTATTTCTTTGAAAATAGTTTCAGAATTCAAATGTCATCAACATTGAATCCACATGTTTTGAATCATTGCTTTGACACAGCAAGCCACTCCCATTCTTCTCGTAAGGAATTGTCACAACATGTATCTCGGTGTTCTTCTAACTTAACTGTCAATGCATGCCTCTGGTTTGTTGTTCCAATATGAACACACACAAATATATTAATCCTCTTTCCTACCTCCAAATGTCAATAATAGACAAACTGTTATTGGGGAAACCATTCCAAATGGTTCTACCAGTGCTGCCAATTCGGTCTCTTGCAAGTACAACTATCATTATTTTCTTCTTTAACTATCCTGTAGTATCAATCAACTCATTCACATAAGTTGACACTAGTATAAAACCCATACAATAGTTCTTGGAAAACAAACTGTACCAAACTGAGACTCATTCATAAATTTAATGTTCAATTTCTCTGTCATCAAACCGAATTCATAAACATTAAAATTCTTCCACAAACTGATACAAACCTGACTCCAAAAATATTAAATATCTTCAAATCAAAAACTTGATTCAATATAGCATTGAACTCCTTTGATAAATCCTGATACAATGCATCAATTTACATCAATCAAAATATATTCTTCTATATTGGGTTACCAAAATAATCAAACCCGATTCCTTAAACTACTTCAACAAACCGGTTATCAAGAACTCGATCTCTGATCAAAATGAATTAAAAATAGTAAAGATTATGAATACAACTTAATTCCATAGTTTAGTCCATTCACATTTATAAGAATAGAGAAATTACAATAAGAAAATGAAAAATTTAGGAAACTGACAATTACAGAGATAATCAGATGTAGATACAGAATAGTATTTCATTCATTCTTTGTATTACATTCATTACATCAATTTCTCTTTCCCCTCCATTCTACTCTTCCCGATTCTCAACAACCTACTCTCCTACCCCTCACTCTCGAGTTCCCAATTATATAGATAAAGATCTTCAAAAGAAGATAACCCGATAACTCCCATAACTGACTCTACAACCATCGAACTTCTCTAACTGTTCTTGGTGGCTGAAGAATGTAACTATTGATACTAATTGTGTCTTGGAGTTGAAAACTAAGTTGTCAACTTCACGATGATTACAAACTTTTATTATATCAAAACATTTTCTTCTATCCAATGCTTAACCACCATTAAAATACTAAAGCTCTACCCAACCAATTACATCCATATTGACATTAAATGTAAAAATAAACATTTATAATGCATGTAATGTCTGGAATCTGTGAAATGTTTCTAATCTTGTGATGGCCCTCATCAAATCAGAATTGGAGTAGGACAGCAGCAACAATTAGTATTTGTGGAGGGAATAGTAACTCTAGGAAGTCACATAAACTCAATTTAAGGAATCTGCAATTAAGGGAACCCTCTTTGACTGAAAATATTGGAGACATTCAAAGACTTGAATTATATTGACATAATTGAATATTTCTTGAAGAACATTAGAGTAAGCGAGAATCGTTACTCTTTGGATAGAAGGGTTGTCCAACTATTGCTTCTAGTTGTGAATGGATCAGTTTGTAGACTGAGATTGCAGTTATTTGGGTGATCAATGAATCTGATCTTATTGGATAAGTTTAATAGTGTGATGTAATTGGTCACATGATGGGAGAATTTGTGTCAACATGATGGAAAAACCATGTCTTCTATACTTGCGATGATCAAATTCCATGAGAAGACATGTTGGGTCATGTGGATAACTATTGTTATCAGTTATATTAGATGATAATTAGGCCTTTATAGGGATTACACATCCATTATGTTTCTAGGAGAAGGATTATATAAAGGAGATGGCTAGCATTGTAAGGCTAGCTATTTTTTGTAATGAATTACTAGGATAGGTACCAATCTTACTATTATGAGATAGTAAATAATATAAGCTCCTCAAGCATGAGTTGGATGATGTGGATACATTAGTTCTTATATCTACATAATCCACATCATCCAACTCATGCTTGTGGACCAAGATTGGATGTAGATCGTATTTACTGTCTCATAATTATTCATGAATGTTGTGTGTTAATGAATTTTATGTGTTAATGAATGTTATCATGTGATTATAATGATTGAATGTTATATTTCAAAAATGGATGAATGAATGAATGTTATTAAATGTTAATGGGGAATTTAGAGTGATGTTAGGGGGGGGGAGGGGCCAAATGAGCTTCCACCTTCACATGCTTGGCCTTGTTTAGTAGAGAATATTAAACTATTCTCGAAACCAAGTGAAGCTCAAACTTTAAAGATAAGCTTAGAGTTAATAGTGACAACCAATTAGCAAGTCGAAATGAAGTTCCTCGTTACAGGTACCTTTTAAGTTTTTAAAGCACAATGTCATGTTTTAATATTGTGTAGTTTTTTTCTTATGTCAAATTATTCTTTTACTATAAGAACATAATTTATGACCATTTTAGTAACTATTCTAACATCGCTATATGCTTGTGATTTGTTTATCTTGTTTCTTTGTAGTCCTTGGTGCACTTGGGGAAAAGTATGATGAGGCAATGAGAAGAAATGATGTGAGGGAAATTGTTGTTAACATACCTCAATTGGTGATGGAGAAGGTGGAAATGATAATAAATCAGAGAGCGTATGATTGTCTGCTTTTCTTTCATCATTATATTTGTATATATTAAATATTCAAACTGAAATGGTGCTTTTGTTTTCAGGGATGGACCCTCTATGAGATTGTCAGATATGCTCCTATGCTATGAAGGAAAACTAATTTTTGAATTTGATCATACCCAGATGTTCAGATCTGGTCTCCTTGGATTTAGTCTTCATGGTTCTTTGTCTCATTATTACTATCATCCTAGTGAGGTAAAACCTTTTCCTTCTTTCTTAGTCTCTTACAGTTCATACTTGTTTAATTGTGTGATGGTTAAATTGTGGTAGTGTGATTCTTTCCATCATGTTCAAACCCCCACTCCTTGATCTTGACTTTTGGCTTGACTTCTCTTTGCAACATGAACACCTGCTTCTCTTTGTTGGCCATCAACAACTTCCTCTTCCTATTTTGAACCTCTACTTTTGCATACATCTAAAACTTAAATAAATCTAGTTTCCAAAGATACTCCTCTTCCTTGACACCATTAACATACCATGCCTCCATGCTTGGAGAGTAAACAATCTCTTGAGCGATTTCATGGCCCATCATCATAGCTAACTCATTCTCATCATATGTGAGTTTATTTGTGGTGTTAAAATTATCTATGATATCATTATATAGTCCTAAACCATCTTCCACATTCCTAAAGCTATCAAGTTTGTAACTCCATAAGTAATGGCCAAATGTAGAGGTTTTCTTCCTTTCTTATTATTGGTTTTTTATTTGGCCTTTTTTTTCCTTTGATTCTTCATCGTCTTTACAACCATACAAGCACTATTATCCATGTTGGAAACCATTATCTCCATGACTTGTTAGTGATCTCTATTTATACTAATTTCACCATTTTCCCCATGATTTTGGATTTGTTCGCCTTAAATTCGAAGCCACAGGCATGTTTGGAACAAATTTGAGCTTAAATTAGGCACTTTTTTGTTGACTTTCACCCGTGAAAGCCAATCACGGGCTCTACCACATGGCTGTGCTGTGATATTTCATATCATCTTTAAATTTGTGTTGACTCCAAACTTACTGAAGTTGTTTTGCTTTCAGCATTTGCTTCCTGAATCATAAATAGAAGCTCTGCGCTTTGTCTGTGTATCTGTAATACTATCCATTGTCTCTCCAGTAATTGTTTCTTGCTTGCTTCTTATTTACCTTGCAGCTTGAATCCTTTCCTATTTTTTATGTGGTGGCCACGGCCGAGTGGCCTACTGATTTATTTGTTGATTTCAAGTGGTCTAGATGAGACGTTGGAGAGTAGCTTTTGAAGTTTATATGTAAGAATTAGAAGGATGCACACATAGCCATTTTCTCTTAAAAATCCAAGGTTATATTTTTATCGTGGCTGCGGGAGCCAAAGCTTGAAGAAGGTTGTGTGAGGCCCGGGGTAGGTTTGTATGGAAGATGGACCTGAAGAGCTGGTTGCAGAAGGTGCCCGAAGACTTTAGCTTCAGACATTTTGAAAGTAGGCTTTTCTTTATCTCATTCTCGTATTGGCTGGAGTATAGTTGTGTTCGTTGTGCTCCATTTAGTTTTGGTAGATTAAAAAGTTTATTTTTATTTTTTTCCCCTTTTTTATAGAAAATATTTTTGGGGCTCTGATTTTGGTTAAAATATTAGTTTTCAAACCTCTAATTTTAATGATACTTGCATTTTGTTTATTATAGTTGTGTTAAAATCAACTGTTCAAGCAGCCTTGTTTTGTTGCAAATGATCCAAGATCAGAACTTGTTGTGGTTAGAGCACCTTTGTCTCTTTGGCATTAGATAGGAGTTTAACCTTTCCTAGTCTTAGATTTCCTAGGTAAACAAAGAGCTCACTTAACTAAGTACTGGTACATCTTAGTATAATCAAAACCTAGTCATCAACAAAAACAATCATAATCATCACAAGGTGAGATGAGGTGAGATAATTCATGGGGAAGTGTTCAAGACTTCAATGTTATTGTGACTTGTGAGCAGCAAACAGGACAAATGATGAAAATCAGACTACATGAACCTTGGAACTTTGTGGAGCTTTAGCAATGACATGTCATAATCATGCTTATTCTAGTACCTCAACCTTCAACTCCAATGTTCTTTCTTCCTGTTTCTAACTCTAGTGTCTCTTATGTTGCCATTACTAAACTTGAAATTTTGTAGAGCTTTGGCTGTGGCATTTTATGATGATTCTTTTTCCAGTATATTTTCCTTTAACTCCAATGACCTTTCTTCTTGTTTTCAATCTCTAGAACCTCTTATGTTGTCAGTATGAAATAATTATTAATACTATTGCATGTTGCATAAAATGCTTTGACATGCTCTCTATAGAATCTTGTCTTTCTCAATGTAAAAGCACACATAATGGTACGGAATTGGCATGCCATGGTAAACATTTATCACTTGAAGTTGTTAAGAATTATTTGATTGTTTTTTATATTGAGGGGGTCCCCTATCATATGTTGAATGATTGTTGTAGACATCAGTGTTCTTTCTTCTTCATATCATTACTTTCAACTTAGAAGGCAATTTGAAACTAATGCCATAGTCATCACTGTAAAATCATAGTTGCTGAAATGTTGGATCTTGTTCTAATGAGACTAATTAGGGATAATTAATATGAATTTGTGAGCTAAGAGGTATAGATACAGAATTTGATCCAAACTACATGAGCAAGGTGTTGAAAACTTGAAATTATTCAAAGTTTGAATCTGTCTAGTTATAGTCTTTCTACAAAGTCACACCAATTCGACAAACATAAGCAAGTTGGCATTCAAGTGCGATTCAACTTGTAGACAAATCTTACCTGAACTATGCAAAATTGTAATATTTTAAAACTTTGTTATCACATTCTACGTGCAAGCTATATGTGTAGTACATGAAATGAATGGTCAAAACCCAAGGAAATAAATCACTCTTTAACACAATTGAACAATATAACTCCAGTAATTTTTTACTCCCACAAATAAATCCTAATTGATTTTGTAACACAATGTGACAACCCACTTTAATGAAAATCTGTACTTTGTATAATTTAATCACTTTCTAACTGTTGGAACCTATTGGATGGCAAATGCAAGGCTCTCACTCCAAACTTTAAATTGGTGAAAACATTGTCCTTTATTTTGTTTCCTTTTTGATTTATCAAGTGAGGGCTAAGGACACTCTCCCATTCTATTCATTTTGAGAAATCACATCAAAAATCCTACCATGACTGTGACAAGGAAGACTAGCTTTACAAAATTGGAAGTTATTCTCATTTAACCAATAGACATTCTACATTGGTCAGCATCTAAACAGGTGAAACTACCAGATACTACTGGATTTAGACCTTTAAGAACCATCTTCATATTTTACCAGACTAGTATTCCTCTGCAAGAACTTTATGACTTTTGTAGCATTCACCATGTTGAATGGCTTCTACTAAGGATAGGATTATTCTAGACTACGGAGGGCCATAACATCTATGGAAGGATTTTATGATTCTATTACACTCTTAAGGAACCTGGAAAGCTCATCAACTTGAAGAGAGCCAACAAAATGGACTCGATGCTATAGATCAGTCTAATGGAAGCAATACCCCTAAGCTCCAATCCTGGTGAATGGGATTGAGGAAAGTTTGACAGGAGTCGATTTAAAAATTGCTTCATTCAACTCAACTCTGAATTTGTCCCAAACATAAAACTTTCCTAATGCATTTTTTTAGTTCCTTGTCTTCTGCGATATTAAAAATATTGCTAACAAATGTAGAAGAAGTCAATGCTAACCTGATGCCTCGCTATTCCTTTGATCAGTTGAGACCCAAAAGTTCTGGGATAGCCTCTACAACATCACCAACCTAGAAGAAGAAGACCCTTCTCATCCTTGCTTCATCATTTGTCTCTTATGTTTCCATTACTAAACTTGAAATTTTAGAAGTTCTTAGGTTCAAATGTTTTTAGAAAATGATGCACACTCTATGTTTTTCTATGTTTTTTTTTTAAAAATGCAGGGAACCTGTTTGATTTTATTTGATCCTTTCTATGTTCCAAAAGCTCTAACTGTTGCAAAATATGGTAGCAGTAAATATCAACTAAGAACTAACATAAAAAGCTAGATGTTGATATTTAGTTTACTTTGATTAGAAACTGCTAAATTTTGTTCTGGCCTATATCCATTCTCAAGATATATTTATTTTAAAATATTTAGTTTTTGAATGACATGTTGAAATAGGATAGTGGACTCATTTTAGTCAGGGTTACTATCATTAAGATTAAATTTGGAATTTTGATGCCACTCTAAAATATGAGAACACCTTTTGTATATCTCATGTTTCATCTTAATCAGGGAATTGTTTGCATTGTGGATTATAGATAGAACAAGGCTTTTATGATCTGATGATTCCAATTGAGGGCCAACTATGAATACTTTTTTTACAAGAATCAAACTTGTAAAACTATGTAAATGTTGATAAGGTTTTCGGACAACCCAAGTTACAAACTATTTTCTTACAAATTTCAATTCTACAAAATTGGCATTGTGTTCACCTACATACTCCTTTTAGTCATACTTCTTTGTTTCAAAAGGAATTAGGACATCTCCTTGTGAGTACAGGTTATGATTGGGTTCAAGAATATTGCGTAGATGGTTATATGATGGATGCAGTAATAAGTAATAAAAGGGTTTGTTTGGAGATTGATGGTCCATCCCACTTTTCATGAAATACAGGTGTGTCTTTTATATGAGATAGATTGTTCATTATTAGCACATCAAAACTTTTCCTTTGAGATCAATTTTAGCATGACAATACATTTTTTAAAGCCTTGATTACATCTTGGAATCTTTAAGATTGACATGTGTAACATATTTGTTACATTTATATCAGGAACTCCTCTTGGTCATACCATGTTAAAGTGGCACTACTTGGCTTCTATTGGTTGGCATGTTGTGTCATTGCCTTGGAAAGATGTGAGTTTAATACTATCTCCTCCTATTGTGATAGAATTATATGCGTATAGAAAATCTTTAGTGAATACATCTATTAATACTTTGAATGCAACTGTACCATAAAATCATAACTAAAGAAGCTTCAGGTCATCTAAATCAATCATGGTTATATCCAATTTGTATGGTGTTTTTCTTTTTACAATTTATAGCTGTATGTCTCTAGATTTATGGTCTAAAAGCCTGCTAGTTGTTTCTCTATTTGTATACAAGTCACCTCATATGCATAGATTTTATTTATTTCTTTGGATAAATGTCACTGTTTATGTCATGGAATGAAAATTTGCATGGTCAACTATCCAAAAAGTTGAATTCACTGATGTTATAACATCGTAGTGCTACAAAAACATATCAAATTTTAGCTATTGAACTTGTGGGATCTTAAGAAAACTATCTATGCTTGAATGAAACTGCATAACATTAACTCTGTACACCCAAAGGCCCATAATTTTAAGATCATAATTCATGTACATGAGCCATCTACTATATTCTTATTGTTAGGAGGGGAGTCTGCAGGTTCTAAGTAGATGTTTGCAAGCTAAGCTTGGAGGCTATTGGATAAAATCTTAGAAACTGATACAGATGCCTATGATGTTGAGGGGGAGCAATACCGGGATGCCATCTTTGATCATTTGGAGCTAGAGATGATGTTGCATTAGCAAATATGATTCCATAATAAAGAAGAAAAACAAATTCTAATTACAAGTTTTGAAAGGCAAGGGACTGTTGAGCAAAATGAATTTATCTGATTTGTATTCCTCATGAGTTGTAGAGCCATCAAGTATAGCTGGGCGGTTTCCAACTCAAATTAATCATTGTAATTTATTGACTTATAGAAAAACCATAAATGGAGACACCAACCTGAAACTGGTCTATGCTCAAAGAAATTATCCAGACTTCCCTAAAATTGGAAATATAACGCCCATATGTTGTATGTAAGTGCGAGGGTAACAATTTCCTTGCTTCAAAGTCTCTTGCAATGATTGATAACTCATTCATGTCCCAATCATTCAATCTTGCAAAATTGAACTGAATGGGTGCATGTAGTTACTCACAAGCTATCAAGCTTTTTTCATTATAATAAAATAAAATGAGCAAAGTAGTAAACATTGTAATAACACCTCATGATCATAGCCTTCACATGCTATCAGAAGAAAAGTTGCATGGAAATGGATATGGATACAAATACTGATTCAGATATAGGCATTTCTCAAGATCCCCAATATGGATACAACTAGATATGACATTAATAAAAAAACACACACACATATATATTTAACGCAATTTTCTAAGTTATTAGAGGAGATTTTCATTACTTTAAAAGAAATATAGACACATAAATGCTACATAAATAATTATAAGTTAATTTAACACTTTACAATATGCAAAAATAGTAGTGTAGCATTGGAAGATAACACAAAAAATGGGTCGCTGAAATAGAAAATGCTCTCTTATGCTGAAGGGTAGGGCTAATAAGAGGTTAAAGGCAATAATTGTTTTGTTTTATGCATTATTAGTGGATTTAATATTACATCTCCACTATAGACAAGTGAGAACTGCAGTTGCGTGATGTCCATTTTTTTATGTTAAATGAACTTGCCAAGTCCAATTCAGCCTTGGGAGCGGGCTTTTCTAAGTCCAAGCCTTGCAACTGCAGCTTAGAGGGAATTTTTCTCCCACCCTTAAAAAAGCCATGGAATGGTTATGCATCATAATTGTACATGCTCATATGTGGCCCAATTAGTTCTATATTTGTCCCACCAGATTTTGATCTGATATGTAGCTCTGTTCTGCACCTGCAAAGTTGGTGTTCTAATATCTACTGGCATTTCCCTAAAAATTGTACTTGGAGAATCATAAAAAGAAGATTGATCACAACAAATATAATTGTTCATGTATTTTTTTTTCTCTAAACAGATATTTATAATGCATTATGTATATAAGGTGAAAATATATTTCTTTTTCCTACTATTAAAACATACTTCTTAATCTAAATGTAATAAGTCCAGAAGTTGACTCAGTTTCTTCAGTACAAAGTGTTTTTCAGTGTCTCTGTACATTACACTCTGATATGATGATTCCAATTGAGGGCCAACTATGAATACTTTTCTTACAAGAATCAAACTTGTAAAACTATGTAAATGTTGATAAGGTTTTGGGACAACCCAAGTTACAAACTATTTTCTTACAAATTCCAATTCTACAAAATTGACATTGTGTTCACCTACATACTCCTTTTAGTCATACTTCATTCTGTGTAAATTGACTTTGTATTAGCCTACACTCTCCTTTTAGTCATACTTACATTTTGTGTGTTGGTTGTATACATTGTTGACAAATACATTTTAATTTGATAAATTTACATTCTAGCATGTGGCACTCTTGTAACTTGAACATCATGGTGAAGCTTTGAATATTCACATTGAAGTACAAATGGAGGACCATTGAATAACAGACCATGAACATGGTGCATTCAATGTAGCTAGCTTGAAATTGGCAATGGCTTCTTTAGCTGGAAATAAAAGGAGAACTTAGCAAGTACAACTTGATCATTGCATGGAGAATGTTGTGCATCGTATAGGAAATATGAATTGTGTTGTTGTGTCCCATTTTTTTTAAACCAAATCTTAGTATTGGTCAATTTTTCCACCTTTCCACAGTCCTTTGTTCGACGAGAATGCTATGCATTTTGACATCCATTTCTACAAAGGTTGGTAGAAATTTTGACCCACAGTTGGTCTCACTTTCCACCTTTCCACAGCCCTATGTTCAATGAGAATGCTATGCATTCGACATCCATTTCTATGAAGGTTGGTGGAAATTTTGACCCACAGTTGGTCTCCATTATTCCAGTTCCAAGAAATTGATTCAGTCGATACTTCGACCACTCGTAGGGTCAAAATTTTGACTATGGTTTTCCCTGTAGAAAAATTGACAAAAAAACTTTGAACACGGTTTTAGTCATCTATTCGACCAATTCATGTTGGAAATTCGACTAATCCTCGTCAAAAAATAGGGTAAAATTTACTAGTGCCTAGCCAGGCATTATGTAATGCCCCACCAAGGAACCAAGGAGATTTAACCTAATACAAGTCACTATGTTTACAAAATAATTTTTTTCTTAAGTGTTTACAAATAATAATGATAACAATGTGGAAGCAATGCAACCATGAGATACAAACAAGTACATATACATAGCTCAATTACAGTTAACAATCCTTGAGGGTCCCATGGCATAGAATTACGTAAACAAAATAAATACTTAGATTAAGAATGATTACAATTAAATCATATGAATAAAGATTACATCCAATACCATAAGGTATACACATTGATACAACATCCTCTACACAAGTCGTAGGTTATGTCACAATAATCAAATACAAAATAATATATAATATTTGCAACTCTGTAGCACTGATACAAGATAACATCATGAACATCAAAAGATAAGAATGAACAAGCCTCCATTGAAGAGTAAGAAGAGGGTAACAAGTACAAGCATCCTACAACACCACTATAGGAATGTCAGAATCTCAAATTGTAAAAGATAACACTACCACCCGACCTCGTGGAACCTAAGGTCCACTCCCACCATGATGAGGAGATAACAAAAAATGCCACTTGGATAAAAAACTCAAATAAAGATAACTAAGAAAAGGTCCTAAAGGCTTTCTAACTCAAGGGTACCACCAACTAAAGATAAATAAACATCAAATAACCAATATGTACCAAACACCAAATAATACAAAATAAACCACTAGGTAATAATGAGACAACAAAGATACACCTCCAAAGGAAAATGTAGAAACTATGGAGGAGACTTAGGCTACATGCTATGGGAGTGTCATCACATGGACAACTACTTGAGCTACCCTAGATCAGTCTCTCTAGACCCCAAACCCTCAAGTGTTTATCAGGTTGAGTTACCCTGGACTAGCCACTCTAGACCCCAGACCCTCAACATGACCCATGCAAAACTAGAATACCCTCTCATGAAGATGAGGAATTATAATCATACCTACTCTCTAGGTATCATCTCATTCCCATCCTTAGCCTATACAAGCACTCAAGGCATGGGAGAGACAGCAATGATCAATCTTGTATTTAATGTTGTCCCCAAGTTTTATTATTAAGTTATCACTTATTAAAAAAATTATGATAGGTTACCCTAGTACTGGCCTCTTTGGGCCTCGGACCCCTATTGTAAGCCACTACCATAAAATGCACATATTTAACCTCCCCCAGTCTCACAAGCATAAATAATCACATAGGTTTTAGAAAAGTATGTTGATCAAATTTTGATTCTCACAAAACATAAGGAACATGCACTGGTTCTCAAAACCATGACATCATAAATGCACTATCAAAGTGGCACATAAATCACAAGTTCTAACACCAAACCAGGTTGGGTGGAATAATCAAGACCAAAAAACCACAACATCATAATACATACATAAATGATCGACATGTATAACATCATTATGCATAACAAAGAAAACATACAAAACACCCATAGGAAAAGACCTCCGAGCCTCTGGTCAACCAATTTCCCCAAGTCAACTCAAAACTCCCAACAAATAAAATTGTCCAATAATGATTAGAAATCTCATCAACAATACATGTCCATACATTAAAGCATCTCTCAATACAAAAAAAATAATTAATTAAAATGACAATGATACTTAAACATCAAGTAATAATATAAGTAAGATTATAAATTAAGAAGCTAAACTACAGTAAATTAAATACTAAATAATCTAGTTTAAAATTAAATTAAATTAAACTAAATTAAAAATAAATATTATTTAAATTTAAACAAAAAAACTAATAAATAAATTTTTATTTTAAAAAAAAATGAATATACAAACATAGGCGGGGTTGGTCCACACCCCCTTCCTTACCGAGTAGCCCCAATGGGTTGTCGCTAGCAGGGAACCCACTGTCATGTGGTTCCCTTGGGATGCTGACAATAGGGACTTTTTAATGTGACTCCCTTGGGAGACCGCCGACAGGGACACTATTGTGCGGCTCCCTTGGGAGACCGCTAGCAGGGCCACTTCCGTGCGGCTCCCTTGGGAAGCTGTCGATAGGGACCACTCTGTCATGTGGCTCCTTTAGAAAATTGGTCGACAGGGTCTCCATCCTATGGGGGTACGGGGGTGGTGTCCTGTGCCCACCACAAAAGATTATTTTTTATATATTTTATTTATTTATTAAAAACAACTCCAAATAACATTAAAAAAATTCATTTTATTTAATAAAAATATTTTCTTTTATCAAAAGAAACAATACACCATAAATTAATTTTGGGACAGGTAGGAATTTAAAATATATATATATATATATATATATATATATATATACATATATATATATATATATATACTATATATATATATATATATAATATACATATATATATATATATATATATATACATATATATATATATATATATACATATATATATATATATACATATATATATATATATATACATATATATATATATATATACATATATATACACATATATATGTATACATACACATATATATATATACATATATATATATATACATATATATATATATATATACATATATGTATATATATATACATATATGTATATATATATGTATATATATATATACATATATGTATGTATATATATATATATGTATATATATATATATATATATATATGTATATATATATATATATATATATGTATATATATATATATATATATATATATATATATATATATATATATATATATGTATATATATATGTCTATATATATATATATGTGTATATGTATATATATATGTATATGTATATATATATATACATATATATATATATACATATATATATATATATATATACATATATATATATATATATATATATATATATATATACATATATATATATATATATATAACATATATATATATATATATATATATACATATATATATATATATATAAACATGCAAAACATAATAATTACAAATTGGTTTTCTTCAATAGAAACTAGGTTTCTAGACAAAGCTAACATCTAATAATTTTGATTTCACATACAATTTTCCAATTCAATCTTTTTAGCAACATATTGAGAAAAAGATATTAACTTTCTTAAAATTTATTCTAGGGTTTTTCAAATACACAAAACTAAATACCATATCTATCTAACCACAATTCAATCCAATTTTCACGACAACAAATTCAAAATTAAAATAGAAACCAATTACAAATCATTCCCCCAACAATCTCAGACACGAGGTATACAATATTTTCAAAAGAAAAATATGCAAAGAAAATGAGGGTTTCAAACCCTACCTTAACCAACGTCTGGAAACACGAAGCCAAGAAAGACCAAATTCAACCTTCAAAATCCAAGTTTTCAAACAATCATGAAACAATCCCCACCAAAACAAGCTTTCCCAAAATTCTTCCAATACTTCCAGAGCTCCTCCAAAACCCGATAGATGTAAAGAAAATAATACCCAAAATCCGTACATAAAGGAAACCTATCCCTCCTAGGGTTTCCAAAACATGCAAACTCAAAAGCAGAACTCGGCTCTCTTTCTCTAGTTGGATGATAAATAACTCAGTAAATAATGCACTTTTAAAATAAAACTCGAACTCAACTTTTAACTTTAATTATAATTTCAATTTCACTTAAACCAAAAGTGCAACTTAAATTGCATATAATTATTTAATTAAACAATAAATACTTTTAGCACAAGTCAACTATGCAAACTAATAAATCAAATGTTAAATAAATCAACTATGCCCTTTAATTTAAATTAGGATTTAATAATTAATTAAACCCTTTAGTCCAAATTTAAATCTTTTAATTTAATCATTTAATTATCAAAGGTATTTAATTACCTTTAATAATTAAATATACTCTATATAAAATATTTCCACATTCATAAAATATAAATATTCAAATCTCAAAAATTTCTCCTAACTTAATTAATTAAATCAAATAATTCACACAACCAATTCCACTTGACTCCAAAAATCCGAAAAATGACTAACTCTATAT
>BSBK01001719.1:0-25000 GCA_027943335.1 Chamaecyparis obtusa
ACATTGAATAACTATTCCTTACCACTACATTTTAGCCTTAGCATAATAAACATTTTCTTTCATTGCAACATAGGAGAGATAGAAAAGATAATTTCAACATGGCATAATATATTTCCAACTTTGATCTTTCAAATAACAACCCTTGAAACAAAGCCTAAAACTTTCCCTCCCAATTACATGGCTTTTCTTTTCAATTACATCTTTTTGATAATAGATTTCATTACAATAAAAGGTACATGAATGGGACAAAGATATTACAAAAATATCTTTTCATCTTTCCTTTGAATAATACATAATAAAAAAATATAAATATCTACATCAATGCATAAATTTTAATGCATCCAAGTCATGAACCATGAACAGGACCTTGAAAGATTTTTGCCACCCAAACATGTGAAACTAGTGAAGTTCCACCCCCCGTGCTAGGAGATAGAGCCAAGATACTAACAAGGCCCTAAGCAATCTAAGGCTCAAAAGCTAAAGAAATCCAAGACTCAAAAATAGCATAAAATATCATCATACTATAACATAGAGGTGAAAGTTCTAGGATACCACCTAAGTGAGTGTCATCATGCAAAATGTGTATTGGGATCCACCCTAGCAACCATGTAACTCTAGTCCCCCCTTTATGAATAGGGATCCACCCTAGCAGTTACCCATGGTCCCGGTACTCCAACAGGACTATGTGGCCATTAACATATTTTCTTCCATTAGCTTTTATTTCCCCCCTTCCCAGATTCATTATTAAGTTATCACTTTTTACTTACCCACCCATAGGATCATCTGGTAATCAATTTGGGGTTCCAAAACCTATGGTGAGCCACTCACCTAGGGTACCTAGTCCCCTACCTAAAACATGACAAAATAATTGCAATATTTCAAATGCTTTATTTCAAAGGTTTACAAATCTCTCCTGTGTACTCAGACCACCAGGATGAGCCCTAACCTTAACCATAAACAACATAAGAATAGTAAAAGGATGTCACATACTCAAGACACCTTAAGTAAAATATTATGATCAACTTAAAACAATAAAATAAATTATTTAGAGAATTAAAAAGATGCAAACAAAGACCATGATCAAGGTTGGAAGATACAAACCAAACCCCTAAGCCAAATAATTATCCAACATTGAAATCCATGACTCTAAAGTTTCCACATTAGTTCCAAAGAGAAAATAAAAGTAATATAAATTATAAATCATTAAATATTGATGGGTAAAAGATTTTACTATAAACTAATGAACCTGCAGGGATCTATGCATTGACTATTTCTAGAAACATTTATATGACTGTCATAAAAAATATAGTCTCAGTGAGGTGAGTATAACTTTTGTTTGAACTATTGGATCTTCCTAATTTTGATATATGTTGGACAAATCCTAATTTTTCACATTCTCAATAGAGCGATTTTCCAAATAACATCTAGTTCAAAAGTTATTTATAACCTAGTACAGGTATATAAAAAAACAAACTAGGATACTTTGTCTAATTCCTATCAATATATTTTTTATTATCATCTTATTTACAAATCATTTCACAACATAAAATTTTCAGATCATATGAATAATACATATATTTAAGAATACACACCCATATCCACAAATAAATATACCAAATTATAATCACAAAATTAATTATAGACTTCCAGGAAGAGTTTTGACAAAGAAAATAAATTGTCATTAAACTTCCTACACATAGTATGTTTTTTTAACATTATTTAATTCATAACATATATAACCAAAAAAAATATTGAAATATCATAAGAACACACTATTGATTTCCAAAATACACGCAAACACCCACAAATACACACAGGCAAGAAGGTGATTCTTCTTGGATTCAGATCCTACCTGGAGTCCTACAGAGAAACTTCACAATGTCTGGAGCACACCTTTGCAAGTCCTCCAAACCTGGAGTGAGATGGTAGCCTCCTAGAAAGCTTCCTCTAGAAATCAAAATCCAAGCAATCCACACACTTGCCCTCCAAACTAAAACACTCTTGATCTCACAAAAAATTATAAATAACTTCCAGAAAAATATCAATGTAGAAAACTTTAAAAACCTTCCAAAAACTCCAACTCCCCCTCAATCCCCAAAATACAAATATTTATCCTTCAACTATTTAGTTGGAGGAGTTGCTTTATAGGAAGCAACTTCTCCAACTTCCATAGTTGGTTGGAAGAACAACCAAATTATTCTCGTAAATGACTTAACAAAGTTTTAATAAATTTAATTAAAATAGCTTTAAAATAAAACTATAACAAGAAAGTCAAACAAATAACTCTCAAGAAAAAAACATAGCACGCATGGAAACCAACTAGCCTAACTCCTAGGAGGTCTCGAGTTCAACTCCCTCCTAGATAGCTAGTTTTACTACAAAAAAGCATTTACTTTTATTATTACTATTATTAATATCATCTTCACTCTTTATTTATTTATACACTTTATTTAATTCTCCTTATTTAATTATCATAAAGAACATATCATTTACTTAATCAATAAAAACATACAAATATTATTATTTATATAAGCATGGGTATATGCGTGTGCACCCACATATTCACATACCTATATAACATATACAAATAATTATAACATAATTATAGAATAATTATTATACATATAAACAAGGTTAATTCTAACTCATAACATAAACTCATACCATCATTGAAACACAAGACCACAACATAAACTGCATTCTACTTTACCAACTAGGTTATCAGCTTAACAGATATCTAAGTCCATGGGTAACCTCAAGAGTAGCTTGGTTAAATCTCCACACAACAACAATTCAAGGATTTTAAAGGCATGCTTAGACCTGTGTAGCTAGGTGGAGATGATGTCTGGTACCTACATCCTACATCACCAACTAACATGCATATACATATATATACACAAACAATGGCAAACAAGGAGGGAGAGTGTGACATCATGTGGACTTCCCATAGGAGTAACTACAACTACCTCTCCTCATCCTACACTCACATCAAATAGTGTAATCATCCAAACATAAGGGGTTAGCAGGGTTAGATCCATCATAATATAATGTTGAAAATTTGGCTAATGTGGATGCATAGATGTTGTCATTATGGCAACATATGATCTCTATTAAGAGCACAGAATCTGGAATGCAAGTATGGCAAGTTGAAGGAAGAAATTGTCTAAGTATGGATACAGTGATCCTTACAAAGCACCCAATGAAGATTTAGTTGGTGACATCCACTGGAGAATCATTTTTGTTTGTGCAATTAACTAAAGCTTCTACAGAGTATGAGGATACCCCATCTCAGTGCACATAAAGTTTGGAGCAGTACGGACAAAGTTATTCAAAGTTTATTGAAGATAGTTTTGCAGACAGAACAGTTTTGGAGATAGTATTAGCGAAAGAGTTAAGGGATTATTTTTGCTTGTCAAAATAATGACTTAAAATTATGAAGGGATGAAATCCTAGATGTTTACTCTTGGATAAATATTTTGGAAGCTGACCATGTAAATTTATTAGCTTTAATAACTCATATATTAGGCATAGTTGAAATGTAATGAAACAAGAAGTGTGATATGTAAAAAGAAAGAAAAGATAACTTGTGATAGTTGTATATTGTGATAGGAGCAAAGGCTATTGATGCAAAGTTGTAAGTAGTACCATATTACAGTTAGAAACATTTTGTATTACCTATTTGGGCAGTGAGCTGAGCTGGTGATCAGGTTTTGTAATCTAACTCCTAACAGGGTTAAGGCTTCTAACAAGGCCTAAAGTCCTTTAACTATGACAGATCTACTATATATTGTAAATTGACTCCTAATAGGGTCCAATATCCCTAACAGGATACTTTTGATTAGTGATCTTTGTGGGTGCCAACCCCACCAGGGTTTTCCCTTGGCCATGGTTTCCTCGAGAACATATCATGTGTTATGAGTTCTTTCGATTTACTGCTATGTTTGTTAATCATCTTGATAATCTTTGTATGCACTAAAGTAATCTATTATATCCATAAGTGGGCAAAAGAAAAAGTTTGTGAAATACTAATTCATCCCCCCCCCCCCCCCCCCCCTCTCAGTATTTCCTATTTCTAACAATTGCTATTAGAGCATAATTACTCGAAGAAGGAACATTCAAGGAAAGCTTAGCAACTTGAGTAAGATCTCTATAGATATGGATCAACTTTAGAAGAATCTTGAAGAAGCTCTTGAACAGATTGATATGCTTACTGATGAAAGAAACTCCTTAAGAAGAAAATATGAAGATGCAAAGAATGCTATTGACAAATTAAAAGGTAACATTGAAGATCTGAAATCTTAAAAGAAATTTGATATGCTTGTTGAAGATTGTGATGAATTAGAAAAAGAAAATGAGATCCTTAAGCATGAGTTGAAGATAGTAAATCTGAAGCTTAGTATGAAAGATGGAAATTTGAGATTTGATAATGAAAAATTGAAAATTGAGAATGAAGATCTGAGGTCAAGACTTGAAAAGGAAACATCTGAATCTGAAAAAGTAAAAGTGCAGTATGTGAAACTTGAGAAGTATAATAAAATTGTGAAAGGTGAATTAACTCAATCTAAACAACAACTTGAAAGGCTATATTCAAATAGTGATAAGACTGGAAAACAAATTTCTTTTGAAGAACCATTCTTTGATAGAACTGGATTTGGATTTAGTATGTTTAGAACAATCCATGAAAGTAAGAAGCCAGATCTGAAGACATCTGAAAGTGTGGAGGAAATAAAGCTAGATGAGAACACATTGGAAGATCCACCTAGAGAGAAAGAAGAATCAAAGCAAAAAGAATCAAAACAGGAAGAATCATCTAAAGGGATGCAAAGAGAATTCAAAGGTAGATGTTTTGCTTGTAATACTATTGGGCACATGAAGAGAGATTGCACAAGTAAGAAATTTAAACCTCTTAATGGACATTGTTATAATTGTCATAGTTTTGGACATAGAGATAACGAATGTAGAAGACCTAAAGTAATTTTGAATAATTATGATAGAATGATTGTAAATACTAACAATGCAGATAAGAAATCTATTGAAGAAATGAATCAAAGAAAAGTGGTAGTATGTTTTAGATGCAACAAAGTTGGACATATTGCTAGAAATTGCAGGTCATAGATTAACCAGCAAGAACATAGATTTGGAAACAATGGAATCATTTGTCAGATATGCAACAAGTTTGGACACTCAACAAGATTTTGCAGAATGAACAATGGAGGTTATCATCATAACCCTAACCCTAGGAACAATGCAAGAAGGAATGAAAATGCAAGAAACAAAGAGAAAGGTTTCTATAGCAATAAAGATGAAGTAAAATTTGATAAAGGCATAGATCAAGGAGGTATAGTCAGCACTGAAAGTAGTCAAGAAGGTAATGTAACTAATGGTAAGGATGAATCTTTACCTGACCCTTCTTTAAGTACTTAAATTATGTAAGTTTCTGTAGTTTAGGACTTAGGTTTAGTATAGATTAGGAATTTGAATGAGTTAAGTTTTGTGCAGTTAGATATAGGTTTATTATGTTGTAATAATGCTATGGTTAAGTGCACAAAAGAAAATATTGTGTTTTGCGAGGTCTCAAAAAGTTTTATGATTGCAGGTTTGTAGAATCAACTTTTTGAGGTTTTAGTGGCAAAATGAATGAATGCGATGTTAGATCAAGTTAATGTGAAGTGTTATAAGGTTGAAATAGAAGTTATTACAATTACAAAGTGATTGAAGAGAGATTTGAAAGAAGAAAAAGCAAGTTGAGTTCAATTTGAAGAAGTTTGGAAGCAGTTTGCAGCGACGATCATACCGAAACCCTAGATTTGCAAAGTTGAGGTATTTTTGGATCTTTAATTAGTTGATAAGATGGATATTTCTATGGTTCATAATTTTAAGGATAAGAATAGACCTAAGATTAAGAAGGAACTAGTAGAACCAACTGAAATTGATAATAGTCTAGCATTATCATTCGTACCAGAGGGAGTATTGCACATTGAGAATGTTAAAGGATATTTAGGTTGCAAGTTTGAAACTTTGGGAGATGCAGATTTTAGTGATGATTACAAGAAATTATACAATCAAGACATGTCAGTTAAACCAGCTTATGGGCACCTAGAGAATAATGAAATTATCAAATATTCCATGAAGTATGAATTCAATGATGAGGAATGTACCAAGATCATTTTAAGTAGAATCCACAATGGGAAATTTTGGATGGAGGATAAAGTTATTGATATAATTGCCGACCTAATTCGTGAAGTTACTGGATTATCAAAAGTTGGAGAGATTCCACTGAATGAAAAGAATATGAGAAAGATTGTTTTAGACAACACTGGATCTAGTTATAATGGTAGAGGAATTGTGATAAGTAAGATTAAGCAAGATGATGTTAGGTACCTTTGCAAGATCCTAACAACTAAATTTTGTGGTAGTTCAAGGGAAGATGACATGGCTGTAGCAATGGTTCATGTAGCTTATCTTATGTGTATTGAGAAGAAACAAGTAGAACTATGTGAAATTTTGAAAATTCAGTTATTTGAGAACTTAGAAAAGATTAAGAAGGCTAAGTACACACAGTTTAGGCTTTCATCTCTGATAACCTATATGTTTTTCCATATTTTGAGAAGATTTCCTTACACAGTTGATTGGAGTGACAATGTGAACACAATGGAAAGAATAAACTCAATCTACATGAAGCACCTTTTTGATAAAGTTAATGACAGTGTGAAGCTTGTATTGAAGACTTTTCAAAATATTGTTAAGAACAAATCAAGGATTCCTCAATCCTTAGTTGAAAAGCATAAAGATGATATTTGTTTTATGGTTGACATTGTTTTCACCTACATTGAAGCATTTGAGCCTAGAATGGAATTCATAGACCCTCTTGGCTATGAAATATCTAAAGTAGAAACAGTAGGATATGTGAATAGATTGTTAAAGTATGAGTTGGATGGTCATGCAAATAGGTTTGGAATCTATGAAGAGAATTTCAACTCTGCAATAAGTTTGAGAGAAAAGAAGAAATCTAGTAAGAGAGTTGAATCTACTATGAAGAAAATACTGAAAGAATCAGGTATGTCAAGTCATGAGTTTGACATAGCTAAGAAGACTGCAGAAGCCTTGAGGCAAAGTGAAAATCTTGTAATTTCACCTGAGACATCTAGTGCAGATCCTGTTGATCCTATTGCAATAAAGGTAAAAGTTGAAGTACATGAAAAAGATGAAGGAGATAGATCTTTTTCTCCTATTCCTAGCAAAAGAGTAAAAGTGAGTGCAACAAGACCTAACAAGAGATAGAAAGTGGTTGTACCACCTATACCTAGAAATGTAGCAGTAATTAAAGATGATGATGTAGTTTCAATCAAGAAGAAAACTTGGAAACCAAGAATTGAAAGAGTTAATGAATATATATTGAAGCATGGAGACTTCACTAAGTTGAATAAATTCTATGATCTATATGGATCATTTGACAAATTGAACTTTGAAAATCCAATGATTACATATATGATTGTGATAGATAAGAAACTTAGCACTATTCATGGTAAGATCCCAGAAGATTTGTATAACAGACTTGTGAATAGAAAACAAAGAGCACAATAAGAGGACATTAAGATGAGAGGACATGTAATCAAATAGTTTTGTGAAGTTAAGGATGAAGATCATTTGAAGAGATTCTTGAAGTCTCTTGGAACTTTATTGAGAACTAAGAGAAGAACAATCCTTATAATGGGAGACAAAAAGGAGGAAGTACAAAAAGAGATGGAGCAAGAAATAATGCAAGTTCTTGCAGATATAGTTGCATAAAAGCATGTTGAATCAGACACTCAGTAGAAGCAATCAGAGGAACCACATGCAGAGGAAGTTGGTATTGAAGAAGTTCCATCTTCTTCACATATCAATATTGGCAAAGAATCAATGGACATTGAAGGAACCAAAGCGACACTAGAATCAGATGATGTAGTATTTCATGATCTAGGAAACATTGCTGACAATTTGGCTTTAGGAGAGCAAGAAAAGGTCATAGAATCAGAGAAGAATACAGAGGCAGAGGAAGCACCAGCAGTATCAGAATCAGTTCTAGCAGAACAAATAGTTAAAGGTAAACAAATGTTGACAGAGGTCACTACCCCTAGTGCACTTGACAGTAAGAAGAGGCATATTGGTTCAATGTTTGAAGACCTTGGAAAAGAAGTTGAAGATGATGATCAGCTTGAGTTCATCACATCTCTTAATAAAATTATTGGAAAGAATAAGAAGGTGAAGGACCTTGAAGGCAAAGTTAGAGTTTTGATAGAGAAACTTGAGAGTGTGATCAACACTAAGGTATTTGAATTAGATCCACTTGAAAAAGCTAAAATAGTAATAAATTCTTTTGACTCTGAATTTTCTAACTTAAAGGATATTACTAGAATAAAATTTCAGGAAGACTTTGAAGTAGAAATGCAACAAAATTTAAGTGCAAATATTTGAAATGATATTGGTAATTTGGATGTATGCATAAAGAATTTGAGGAACATTTTGAGACTGGAAAGAGTTTGTATATACAATGCACAAAATCAGAAATCCTAACAGCTGAAGAAGATAAGAAGATCAAAGAGAAGATAGATGCAATTACAGCTGAAACAAACACCTTGACAAGCCCTAATGTCAAGATGAGTTCTATAGAGAAGAACATAAGGAAGTTGAAAGATGAAATTAGAATGTTAGTAGAGGAGAAGAATAGAAAGATGATTAGGGTTAACATCTTGAGAGAGCATGTCTCATTCAAGATATCAATTGTTGAAGACCAAATTGAGCAGTGTCTTTCAGCAAAGACATCATTTCAAAAGTTTAGCTTCAATTCCCTACAAGCTTGTCAGACAACAACATACAGATTGAGTACTCTACTCAATGTTGTTGAATCCATCAGGAAGGTATGGGAGAAAGATTTTGAATCATGGAAGTTAGATTTTGGTGATTATGTTGCAAGCCTACTGGCTTTGCAATAACTGATAACAAGGTATAAAGTTTTTTTTTGAAATTTTTGTACACCCTATCTTTGTCATTGTTGTCAAAGGGGGAGAGATAGCAGAAAATTGAATATATGTTGAGGAAGGATAATCATAGGGGGAGCTATTCTATGGAGTAAAATATTGTATATGTGTTGTATAACTTTTGGCCACAATTTTGTACAAGTGTTTTTGAAGTTTTGTTTGCACACTTAGCCAATTTTCCCATATGTTGCCACCAATGAAAAAGGGGGAGATATTTAGAAATTTGGCTAATGTGGATGCATAGATGTTGTCATTATAGCAACATATGATCTCTATTGAGATCACAGAATCTGGAATGCAAGTATGGCAAGTTGAAGGAAGAAATTGTCTAAGTATGGATACAATGATCCTGACAAAGCACCCGATGAAGATTTAGTTGGTGACATCCACTGGAGAAATATTTTTTTTTGCGTAGTTAACTAAAGCTTCTACAAAGTATGAGGATAATCCATCTCAATGTGCATAAATTTTGGAGTAGTACGGACAAAGTTATTCAAAGTTTACCGAAGACAGTTTTGCAGATAGAACAGTTTTGAAGACAGTATTAGCGAAAGAGTTAAGGGATTATTTTTTCTTGTCAAAATAATGACTTAAAATTATGAAGGGATGAAATCCTAGATGTTTACTCTTGGATAAAGATTTTGGAAGCTGACCATGTAAAGGTATTAGCTTTAATAACTCATATATTAGGCATAGTTGAAATGTAATGAAACAAGAAGTGTGATATGTAAAAAGAAAGAAAAGATAACTTGTGATAGTTGTATATTGTGATAGCAACAAAGGCTATTGATGAAAAGTTGTAAGTAGTACCATATTATAGTTAGAAACATTTTGTATTACCTATTTGGGCAGTGAGCTCAGTTGGTGATCAGGTTTTGTAATCTAACTCCTAACAGGGTTAAGGCTTCTAACAAGGCCTAAAGTCCTTTAACCAAGATAGATCTACTATATATTGTAAATTGACTCCTAATAGGGTCCAATATCCCTAACATGATACTTTTGATTAGTGATCTTTATGGGTACCATCCCCACCGGGGTTTTCCCTTGGCCAGGGTTTCCTCGAGAACATATCATGTGTTATGAGCTCTTTCTATTTACTGCTATGTTTGTTAATCAGCTTGATAATCTTTATATGCACTAAAGTAATCTATTATATCCATAAGTGGGCAAAAGAAAAAGTTTGTGAAATACTGATTCACCCCCCCCCCCTCTCAGTATTTCCTAATTCTAAGATATAAATCAAATGTAAAATATTTTACAGATAGTTTATTTCTAATCATTCATCATTTTTATTTCAAATTATTTAATATTTCATAATAAACTCTATTAACCAACAAAATATGAAATCAAATATCCCATCATTAAATAACATAGTCCAAATATATAATCTAAAGTACCAAATTAATAATCTTGTCCATCCAAAATATGTAGATACTAGGGTGGGCATTACACACACACACACACACACACACACACACACATATATATATATATATATGGTTAGCCCTCCCCTCTAGATTTTTGACATGGCTTAACCACCTCCCGTGTCTTCTATATGTCTAGTGGTTGTATTGGGCATTGACAAGTTGATCTTTTGGTGCAACGACAACCACTACTTGTAACAAGTGGTATCAGAGCTTGGTCACAGGTTTGAATCCCCTTGGATAATGCTGAGGGGGATATTGTTGGAAAAATGGTTAGTGCCCTCCTAAGGATTCATGACATGGCTTAACCACCTCCTGTGTATTCTATAAGTCTAGTGGTTGTATTAGGCATTAACAGGTCGATCTTTTGGTGCAACAACAACCACTACTTGTAACATATACATACACGTGTATGTACATATGTACATATACATGCCATATATATACATGTGTATATATATGCATGTGTACATATATGCATGTACATATGTGTACATGTATATATGCATGTACATGTGTGTGTACTTATGTACAGTACACATTTATTTACATTTAAATGTAATTTATGTAACTGATTTTACTTTGAAATAATGTAGAGAAATGTGCATACTTTAATTTTATTTTCAATTAAATTAGGAAAACATATATATGTAGACTTCATTTGATAGTAAATAAAATTTTTCAGGTATACATATTCTATCTATCAGACATATTATTGCACATCACACATGGCAGATGCACTGATTCCCCCTACGAAACTATTTTCATCCACTAACAAAGAAATTGAATGGTTGAAAGAATTCATAAATAATCCAACTAGCTCTAGTGTGTATAAGAGCACGTCAATCCATTCTTACTAGCTTGATTATCATTAGGGATGACATTCATGGTACCACTCCCTATGCCACAACTATTATAGAGGTGATGCTTTAGAGGAAGAGACAAGAAGTTGGCTCTCATGTTTCTCTTAAGGAGGTTTAGGCTTTAGTGCCTAAAGAAACCTTGAAAAGGGAAGCTTTCCCATCTTATGCAGATTTACAATATGTGAAGGGATATTAGGTTACTAGGTGTCAAGATCCTACTATATCAGCATTGATATACCTAGGATTTCTAGCTGCCCATAATCATTATTGGAATAACAACCGAATTCCATTGTACTTTGCACAATAGATTTTTGTTGAGGTTCATTTAGGGAGGGTTGTTAATTATACTTATTTACCATAACATCTATGATATGGAAATGGTAGACTTGCTGATAAAGATGCTTTTTGTCGAGCTGATCTACACAGGCTAGTACATAGGGCTATTGTTGGTCAGAGGGAACCAGCTATAGATCCTTCATTGGGTCCTATTGTAGATGATATTATTCTTAGCACCCAACTTCAAGGTGCAATTGATAGTGTGGGGGACATTGCAGTAGGTACTATATCCATATCTAGTGATTAGGTTGGTCAGTACATGATGTCTCAATGATACTCCAGATCATTAGGAGGAGCACCCTCTAGAAGGACCACACATGACCTATATAGTGCAATAGGAATCCCTTCACTTTCTAGCATGGAGAGACTTACATGAGAGATGACACATGTCACATTGAATTGATTGGCTCAGGATCTGTTGGATGCATATGCATTTATAGAAGCAAAGCATGATATCCCCATATTAGATGTTAGATCTCATGTGGGTACTATCAGATATGCTCAACCACATCCTTCTCACCTAGACCATGGCCATAGTGGTAGTGCTCATGAGGATCCACCTAATGACCACTCTATTACTACATAGGGAGAGGCATAATGTACATACCATTTAGATAGTGCAGGGCACTAGTTCTTTGATGTTGGCCTTGATGATGTTGACTTTAGCATGACCACTACGGGTTATCTAAATTTATTGACACATGATGATATGACTTCCATGCGATATCATTTGGTTAGTCCATTGTATTCATCATTAGAGAGGTGTGTGTGGTCTACTCATGTTGCAAATGCAGAGTTGAGCTTGGACCAGACACAACAAAATCTTGATACCTTGGTTGATAGGATCGAGGCTAGGGAGCTTGAGTACTATCAGTTTCCACCACCTACACAGGTATAAATCAGATCATATATATTTAATTTTACAATTTAACTTATTAATTTTCAAAATTTAAATCAATTTATATAAATATATACATGTATATGTATGATATATTTTTTATCTACCAGGATATACCTCTTGTTACTCCTTTGAGCACTGATCATGTATGTCTCTGGGACTCACTCGATGATGACATCAATAGTGGATAGGTAGTTTTTTAATTTATTGATCTATGTACACACGTTATAACATGTTTTCTTGTACAATATTTTATCAAACTTAAGATGTGTATAATTTTTATATATTAATTTATATATCTCTTTCTCTATAGGGATCTATACATCCTTCATAGCATGATAGTCACTCTGGGTCTAACTACTTAGTTACGAGTCATCATGATGAGTTCTAGGCACTTTCATATTTTATCTAGACATATTTCATATTACATATATATTCACATCTATTTGATGAACTATATTTCATTTCAAGACTCTATAGTCGATTGATGTGTTTCATGTTATATTTCATTTCTAAACCCTTTTGATAGAATGTTTCACACATGATTGTTCCATATGTTTCATATTTAGGGCACTTTATCTACACATGATTTATGTTTCATGAATGTTATATATATACTTTCATTCTAGATATGTGTGCATGTGTGATGAACTTATACACATGTTTTATTGTTCATGAGTTCATGTGATTTCAATATAAGTAAATTCAATTTATGTGTTTTTAAATTTATAAATGTAAATTCAATAGTTTCAATAGATTACATACATGTGTTTAATTTAAATACATGTGTACATGTTGGATTATACATGAATTTTATGTTTTAAATTTATATGTACATGTGTTTGATTCAACATATGAATGATGTTTTATTGTACATGTTTATGAAATTTATGAATGATACATAAATTTAACACATGTGAGCTATATATTTGAGACCTAGATGTTTGATTGAATTTTACTTATATTTATATGTGCATTCGATAATAGTTGTGCACATACTTTTAATTTAATGTTTTTGTACTTCAAGTAGATTTTATATTTAAACTATGTATGTTCTAATATAACATGAAAATTCAATGTACACACATTCATATTCCAAAGTTAGAGTACTTCATATTTAGGTAGATATTTAATATATTATATTTGATGGAGATTTTCCAGCAAGCTAGAGTGATGATTGTATGTTTGTCATTGATGACAACATATGGTAAGAAACATGTATGGAAGCCTGATGGAGACAAATGTGAGTATATGTTCCCTAGATATTTTATCAACATGATATCATAGATATAGAGGTTGATTTTGAGTAAAGATAGTAATACAGTAGTCTATATCAGTCAATGTTCTTGACACGTCCTAGGAAGAGTTCTTTATGTGATTTACAGTATGGTTATAATGGAGCCTTACACATTTATATTTATATTTATATTGTAGACATATGTATGTTACTATGATCATGGACACAGAGTCAGATATGCAGTACAAATTAAGTTATGAAGTCTCCAGTTGACAGTCTTAGTTTCCTTGAGTTTATCTGGTAGAGTCGACATTGATTTTATTGTTGTATTAGTTTCACCTATCTGTTTGATATGTGTGCTTGGATTAATGTTTGGAGAGGAGTTAAGAATGATTGGTTAAGAGTGCATGATATAATTTAGTGTGAGAAAAAAGTATTAGTTAAATTGGTGGAGCTGACAGTGTGAAGCAATGTGTCTACTCATATTGAGTTAGGCGGTCCTACTTTGTGTTGCATGCTTCGCAGAGCCAAATGAGATGTTATTGGAGAGTTTTATTATTTCTCTAATATGATTTCAAGATGGTTCTAATAGGTCAAACTGATTATATCATTTAGAGGAAATATATTTATATGTAGTCATTTGTGATTGCTAAGCATGGCAGATAGTTGAAAGACAAGAGCATAGAAGAGAGTGCAAAGTGTTGAGCCATCAGTAGAAGTTTTATGTGACAAATTAGAGAGTATATGCTATTTATTGGAACTAATTAAGACAACAGGTCTAAGCATAGTTCACTAAGATCTAGATATAGTGTGTATCTATTAAACAAAAGGTTGCAGCCTTCACCCCTTTGAGCAGTGTGCTCCCGAATAGTGTGTCCTCACCCCTAATAGGGTTAATAGTAAAAGACTCCTAATAGGGTTTGACCCTTGACCATGTCACTATACTTATTGCATTGTAAAGATCAGCTCCTAATAGGGTTGTAAGATCTTCTAACAGGGATCATAATGCACTACTGCAGTTCTTAGTGGTTGTTAATTACCACTAGGGTTTTTACCTATTTGGGTTTCCCCATAACCAAAATTTTAGTTTTTTGCTAAGTGTTCTTATATTGTATTTATGCTTAATTTTATTTTTTACTTAATTGGATAAAGATTTGAATCTTGTAGATAACTAATTCACCCCCCCCCCTCCCCACCCTCTCAGTTATCTCTTGGGACTATTCCTAACTATTGGTATCAGAGCCAAGTCCCTCAGAGAGAAAGTTTAACAACTTGAGGTTGATTAGATGGCATTATTTAGAAAAGAAAGTCCTAAGTTTGATAGAGAGAATTATCTTGACTAGAGGAACAAGATGATGACACATTTGAAATGCATTACCTTTGAGATTTTTTAAGTAGCTACCAATGAAGTTCAGATTCCCTCTTTAGAAGATCTTGCAAAAGATGATGCAACCTTGAAGAAAAAGGAGATGTTCACTTCAAATGCCATTTCCAAAGCAGCCCTTATCAACACCCTATTTGACAGTGAATTTTTAAAGATCAAGAAAATGCACAAAGCCTATAAGACATGGAAGTATCTAGAAGACATGTTTAAAGGAGATATTCCAGCCAAGAATACATGCAGAAAGACATGGAAGAAAAGATAAAATACATTAGAAATGCTACTTGATGAGAATGTCAGAGCCTAGAATCAAAGGATTAATGAAGTAGTTGCAGGGATCAAAAACAATGGTGCAGAAATTTCAAAAGAAGACATAATGGATAAATTGATGACTACCTTGACATCAGAGTATGATAACAAGATATGCATTCTGGATGAAACTATGCAGTCCACAAAATAATTTAAAAGAGAAACCTTAATAAGAAAGCTTTCATCCTTTGAGATATCAAGATTAAGACAGATCCTAAAAGTGAAACAACATTCAAAGCTTCAGTCCATGGTAAGAAATCTTTGAACACTTTTGGTAATTTTGATGATGATGATGAAGAAAAAGAACTAGATGATTTCATTTATTTGATTTCCAAGAAAGAAAGGAAAGGAAAAGGGAAATATGAAGGTTAGTTACCATTCAAATTATTTTCATGTAATAAGATTGGTCACTTTTCTTCTAAGTGTCCTATGAGAGTCAAGAAGTTAAAAACTAACTACAAACCCAAGTATACAAAAGAATGTTACTATGCTAGTGATGGAGTATCAGATGAAGAGTTGGTAGAAGATGAAATTAGATTCATTTCTCTTGAAGACATGGAGAAAATGTTTGATGAAGCAAACCTTGAAGGTGAAAAGGAAGAACAAGAGTTAGCACTGATTTCACATGCTAACATCAGGACAGATTGTATCATTGAGAGTGATTGCTCACATCATATGACATAAGACAAGGATAGATTTGTACATTTGGATAGATACAATAGAGGCATGGTTATATTTGGATACAATACTTCTTAACCTATCATAGGTAGAGGATCTATCACCTTGGATGGAAAGAACATCATTAATGATGTTCTTTATGTTGATGGATTGCAACAGAATCTACTAAGTGTTGGATAGTTACTTGAAAAAGGATATCAGTTGGGATTCAAAGATGACAAGTGTATTATTAATAATAAAGAATGAGAGATGATTGAATTAGGTTCAAACACTAAAGGTAATGTTTTTAATCTTAACCTTGAAGCAAGTTGTTTTATTACTAAATTAGATGATAGTTGGTTATGGCACAAAAGACTGTCACATCAATTTTGACAACATAGTGAAGATAAGTAATGTAAAGGTAGTAAGAGACCTTCCTAGCATTGAAAAATAAGTTAACACAATATGCAAGGAATGTGTGATGGGTAAGCATGTGATGAATTCATTCAAAAGCAAGAAAAATTCAACTAAGAACAAGTTGGATCTAATAAATATAGACTTATGTGGACAAACTCAAACAAGTTGTATCTAATACATACAGACTTATGTGGACCAACTCAAACAAGATCATACTATGGTAAAAGGTACTTTATTTTGTTTGTTGATGATTATTTTAGAATGATGTAGTTTGTGTTCTTAAAGGATAAATTAGAAGCATTTGAGAAGTTCAAATTATTCAAAGATGAGGTTGAAAATGAGTCTGGATTGAAGATTAAAAGTCTGAGATCAAATAGGGGAGGATAATTCACCATTAACAGATTTTATGAGTATTGTGAAGAACATGGGATAAAAAGATAGTTAAGTGCACCTAGAACCCCTCAGAAAAATGGAATATTAGAAAGGAGGAATTGGATCATACTTGACATAGTGTGCACCATCATGATTGAAGGAAAGGTTGCACACACCTATTGGAGAGATGCAGTCAGTACTGCAGTCTACATAATCAATATAATTCAATTGAGGCTAGGTGTAATCAAGACACCTTATGAGATATGGTTTGGGAATGTACCTATAGTCAAATACTTCAGAATCTTTGGAAGAAAGTGCTACATGAAGAGAGATGAAGCCATTGGAAAGTTTGATGCAAAAAGTGATGAAGGTATTTTTCTCGGTTACTCTACTAAAAGAAAAGCTTATAGATGTTTTAATTTGAGATTGAAGAATATAATTATAAGTGTAATTTGAAAAACTAAAACAAAGAGTGGAAACTCATCCTATCCTAGTCCTACCAAGCTTTGACAAGCTATTTATAGTGGAATATGATGCAAGCAACATAGGAGTGGGAGCAGTCTTAAAGTAAGACGGAAGATAGGTGGAATTATTTAGTGAGAGATTGAATGAGGCTAAGTCAAGGTATTCCTCATATAATTTGGATCTCTATGCATTGATCCAAGAACTAAAGAAATTGAGGCACAACCTATTGCCTAAGGAGTTTGTGGTCTATACAAATAATCAAGCATTAAGCTACATCAACACTCAAGACAAGCTAAGTCATAGGCACATCAAGTGGATGGAGTTTCTCCAAGCCTATACCTTTACCATTAAACATAAGAAGGGTTTTAACAACAATGTAGCTAATGCACTAAGTTGAAGGTTGTTGACTATCCAAGAAATCCAGTTTCAAAGAATTGGTGTAGAAGGATTTAAAGGCCTCTACAAGAAAGATGAGGACTTCTCCAAGGAATATAAGGTATGTGATGAATTTGAAAATGACTTTAATAGTGAGTTTTCTAAGTACACATTTCAGAATGGTTTTTTATTCAAAGGTAATTAATTATGTGTACTAAAAGGTCCAATGAGGGAGAACCTTGTACAAGAAAAACATAATGGGAGCCTTAGCAGACACTTTGGCTTGAATAAGACATTGGACCTAGTGAAAAGTTTTTACTATTGGCCCAAGATGCCAAGAGATGTTAGGAGGTATGTAGAGAAATGTATTATTTTCCAAAAAGATAAAGGAAAATATACCAATGCAGGGTTATCTTAGCCTTTACCAATCCCAAATAGGCCATGGGAGTGTCTAAGTTTGGATTTTATAGTAGGATTTCCTAAGACAACTACTAGTTTTGATAGTGTCTTTGTGGTGGTTGATAGGTTTAGTAAGATGAGCCATTTTATACCATGTAAGACCACATAAGATTCCATCTATATAGCACATCCTTTCTTCAAAGAAGTTGTAAGGATTTATGGCCTACCAATCAGAATTGTGTTAGATAGGGATGTCAAGTTTATGGGAAACTTCTGGAAGAATTTATGGAAGAGACTAGGCACCAACCTTGTATTTCATTGAGATTATCATCCTCAAATAGATGGCCAAAAAGAGGTGACAAATAGAGTGTTGTGAAACCTCTTAAGATCTCTTACAAAGGATTATAGAAAAGTGTTGACTAGGTGTTACCACAAGCTAAATTTTCTTACAATGACAACATAAATAGGTCTATCGACAAGAGCCCATTTGAAGTGGTGTATGACATGCATCCAAGATCTATGTGTGCACTCAAACAACTAGGAAATCAAGGGGGAGTGAGTGGTCATGCTGATGACTTTGCTCAATCTATGCAAGAGCTACATGAACACTTAAGGAGGACATTGGTAGAAGCTAATCAAAAAGTGAAGACTAGAGCTAATGAGAGGAGAAAGGATTTGAAATTTGAGGTAGGTGATTGGGCAATGTAAAACCTCAATAAGGAAAGGATTTATAAAGGTATACCTAGCAAGCTCCAAATGAGAAGAGTTGGACCATGTAAGGTTCTAGCGAAGTATGGCTCAAATGCATACCGAATATGCCTTCCTAGTGACCTATCCATATCTCTAGTTTTCAATGTCCAAGACTTGGTTAGATATAAAGGACCTGATGTTAAAGAGGAAGAACATAGTCTAGATATCCATGATGATGTCAAAAACCTCAAATTACCAATACAAATGAAGCCTCAATTTGAGAGTATACTAGACTCAAGTGTGAAGAAACAAACTAGGCTTGGAGTCTACATGGATCACCTTGTGAAGTGGAAGTCTCTACCTAAATTAGAGGCTCAATGGATAGAAGACAATAAATTAAAGAAACTAGGAATTGATTTGACACTCTTGTCTCTTAATGGTACTTAGTTTCTTGTTGTAGGGGGAGTGTGGTATAGAAGCACCTAGGTTCTTGGCTAACCTAACTCCTACTTTTGGCTTGTAGTGACCTTAGACAAGTCACTATCCAATAAGGACTCAGAATAGTCCATAGCATGTTGTGGTAGAGATCTAATGTTTTTATACTAATAGAATTAACTAAGGTTTGAATAGGCTTAAGGGGACCTAAGAAGTTTGTCTTATATGTCATTGCTAGTATGTCAGTCAGTTAAAGCATAGGGTTGACTATAGGAAATGGAAAAATGAGATGAGTAATGGTCCTAGGAGGGTTCAATTAGCCTTAGAGATCATCTAAGACCTATCAGGATGACTTGACAAAAGTTGTCATAAAAAATGTAAAAGTTGTCAATGACAACTTTGTAATTTTGCAAAGTTGTCATGACAACAATTTGTCAAAGTGATTGTCTGAGGGCTAGGGGTAGTTAGTGGTTTCTAACCAAACTAGATCAGTTTTCTAAAGCTATTTATGGTATTTTTTGACCAAAATATAATGTTGTATCTCAGGAAGAAGTTTGGTTTTTGGTTTTTGTTAGACTGGTGTGTTTCTAAGACCATGATAGTGAATAGAAGCTTGATTATCCACAATCTATGGATTAGAGACCAAAGAATTTATTTTGCATGTATTTGTTCTTCATATTTTCTAAGTTCTTTCATGTTCTAGTTTTGATTAGATAGGTTTTTCCTTTGTGTGTAATTTATTCCTCCTCTATGACCACTTTGTTGGTGCATTTAGAGTAGAGTTCAATAAAATGGCATTAACATGAAATCCCATGGAAGGAACTGTACGAACCTTTGTGATGTGCTAGGGTATTGTAAATAATTTTTGAATATGTAATTTTCTAGCTAGATTTGTAGTGGAAGTATTTTTGGAGTCAAGCCCTAGGTGAGCCAGAGCATGCCTGGTTAGAGAGCTTGACAATGATCTAGAAAATGATAGAGGGCTTGGGGATTGAGGAAGACAATCCAAGTGCAGAATAGTGGAGTTTACATGTCAAGAAATAAATTCAAAGAAGGAGCACCTTTTATCAATCTAGTAAGAGGTGAAAACATGAAGCCCTCACTAAAAATTAGAGAGACCTAATTAGGCCTAGAAAATAGGCTTTATTGTAGATAAGTATAGTACATCCAACTTGAGGACCCAAGAAATTGTGAATCCTTGAGAACTTCAAAAAGGGTATCAGAATATAGTTTTAGTTTGACAACTTGTTTGGAGAGTTAAGAAGCTATGCACTGAAAAGTGAGTTGCGAGACGTACAAGGGCTTTAAGCCTAGTTCTTGGAGATTAACTTGTGAGGGAAGATAGATGGATGGTAGTACACCTTAAATCTAGTCAAAAACAATCTAAAAATGAGCCTTCTAATGTAATTTCAAAGAAATGATAAATTGTTTGGTATGAGGATGAATTCAAGGAATGAGTTCAAGTGAAGGAATTGAGGACAAAGAAGGGAAAATATACATTGGTAGTAAGGTCCAGTGGAGAGGAGGAGATTGTAAAGAATCTCTTAGTGAATAGGGTCTAAGGTAACCCTAATGAAGGCCAAGAGAAGGCCTAGAACCATTCCTAGATAACAAAGACCTCACTATCAATATCTTCCTTAAGTAATATGCAAGTGGATATGCCTTCCTTAAATAATATGCAACTGAATATATCTTTCCTAAGAAACATGCAACTAAATACATATTCCTTAAATAACATGCAAATGAATATACCTTTCCTAAATAACATGCAACTAAATATATCTTCCTTAAATAACACACACACACACACACATACCAAATAATATGCAAGTAAATATATCCTTCTTAAATAATATGAAACTGAATATATCTTTCCTAAATAACATGGAACTAAATATATTTTACTTAATTAACATGCAAGTGAATATATATTTCCTAAGTAACATGCAACTGAATATATCTTTCCTAAATAACATGCAACTGAATACATCTTTGCTAAATAACATGCAACTAAATATATCTATCTTTCACACATGCAAATCTATATTATTTATATGCACATATCTATATTTCTATTTCAAAAGAATGCATTTTCTCTAAAAATAAACTCTTTCAAAACCCTCAAAACCATGGAAGACCATAATTGAAAACAAATCAAAGAAATTGTTTTAAAGAAAACCCTAATTGAATTTTCCTACCAAAAGATTCCCTAACATTCCTGATTATCTAAGAAACACATCTTCTTAACAAACACTCATCATTTGCATACAAGTTCTAATCAAACATGAGGAATAAAATGATTTCAAGGGATAAATTTAAATGATTTTAAAACCCTACCTTAATACACAAAACTAAATAAAAAATCAATTCCAAATCTTGAGAACTCAAAGCTTTCAAAAACAACAAAACTTTAATCATCCAAAAATTCACCAAGAGAGAATTCTTCAAAACTTGATTGAATAATTCTAAAATGGCCTCTAAGCTCTCTAATGTAGAAATTTAGAACCTCGAGTTCAAAGAATGCAACTCCAAAATAGAACTCAACAGTTAAAAATAAAAGAACTTGTTAACTCCAAACTATAGAAATAAGAACTCAACTACAACCTTATTTTTAACAACTTTAATTTATTAAAATAATTATTTATTTAATTTCCTCAACTTTAAGTCACTTTAACTCAACTTTATTTTAAAAGGTTAAGTTCTACTTTTATAGTAGAGTATTTTTATGTTGCATTATTTAATTATAATTAAATTGAAATATGCAACTCAAATAATAACCACTTAACTCAAATTGCATATTTAAATTTAAATTTTGTTTAATAATTATTAAATTTCTCAATTAATTAATTTTGACGTTGTAATTAAATTATTTACTAAAATAGGTAATTAATTATTTTTTATTAATTCATTAACCTTATATTTAATATTTTAATATATCATAAGGTGTAATTATTTAATCTGATTTAATTAATCTTAATTAATTATGTAATCCATTTTAACACCAAAACCACATGACATGCAATCATGATGCAAAATTGACCCAATCAAAATACAACAATCGAGCCTAAAGGAAGGGCTCACAAATTTATGTCACCTTGACAAATCCAGATGTGTAGAAAGTCAGATTTTTGTCCACTATTTTAGGACAATTGATGGATTAGGTTAGGATTGGACCTATATGTTATCTCCCCTCTCTTACCGTTGAGATATTCTAATAGGGCACACTCATCCTCAAATTTTAGGGAATTCGATGCCCACTACTAAAATCCAAATAAAAGCTGAGCATGTATGTACATGTATAAATATATAAAAGGTAATGGTGGTGATCAGTTGATCATGTGGATCTTGTAAGAAACTAACAATGACTTTGTCCCTCAACCATATCAAGAACAACAGATAGAAATATGATGCAAAGGGGGTGTGATATCATTCCTAATCCAATACCCTAATTAGGAGTAATCAATCATCAATTATGTGAGATGCAACTTTTCACATCAAATCCCAAGCAAGGATTCACTATCTAGGCAATTCCCATGCAGCTAGACCCACCAACTGCCCAAATCATGTAGCAAGGCTTCACCACTTATTCCAACATCTTAGAATGTCATAACATTGTCAATGTACCATATTCAACTAGCTTTTCAAGTCTAGTCAAGATTTTTTCTTAACAACTCACTCCAAGAACCTAATCTCCTTCTAGCCCTATCCAGCCAGTAATTTCCCTTTAACTCATAACTTTCCCAAATAACTAGGAAAAATATCAATGGTTTTAGATACCCTTTTCATTGTTACAATACATATCCAAAACCCAAGGTATCCTCCTTTGGGCCAACTACTAGATCCAATACACTTGCAACAAACAAATAGGCTTACAATGCACCCAAATACAAACAAAATCATATAAAGGCTTTCTCCCTTGATCCAAAAACATGAAAAAGTCTTATTGCTAATGATAGATACTAGTAATAAATTAATGACCATAATTAATTGCAAGAGTCATCCTCAACATGAAATAAGTAAAAAAATAACTTGGTAAGCAAGGATAACTGAGCACCGAACAAGCACCACCAAGTGCCAAGAAAATTCACTAAATGCTAGAGAGATAACCAACCAACCCAGGTAAACAAAGGAAACTAAGAAACACTGAACCAACTTGGTCAAAGAAGGAACCGAGCAACATAGGAAAAGACAAACATGTTTTTTTGGTGACATAGGATTGCCAACAACCAAGATGCTCTTGCATTAGATACCTGGGGTTATTTGAAAATGATTCTCTCAATCATGAAATAGGTACAATCCAAGCTAAATCCAACTCAGATTATGAGATCCATGAACTGTCTTCAATCAATCTATTCTTTCACTTTACCAGATGTTCTATATACTATTTTCCGCTTGTACTTTTGCCAATTCTTTGCTCCAAAATCCATTCAAATTATCCTATCTATTTCTTAGGATAATCCTTCAGTATTGTCATTTCTTCATTTGACTCATGATACTCATACAAATCAACAATGTTGAAAATAGGTGATATATCCTTGTTATCAGGTAACTCAATCTCATAAGCATTTCTAGTGTCAAATCTCTTTAAAATCTTACAAGGACCAAACTTCTTTATTTTTAGCTTCCCATATGTTCCAACAAGAAATCTACCTTTCTTCAAATGAACCATTACTTCATCACCGACTGCAAAAGTCTTATGTCTTCTTGATCTATCAAATCTATCTTTGTATTTCTGATTACTTTTCTCCAACTTATATTTCACATCTTCATGCAATGTCTTCATGTAATCAGAAAACTTTACTCCTTTACCACTTATCTTTCTTTCATCAATAATATCCCTCAAATCTGATATACCTCTTAGTTGTATGCCATTTACAATCTCAAAAGGTATTTTTCCAGTACTCCTATTCACTAAATTATTGTATGAAAACTCTGCTTGTGCCAACATAGAATCCCAATTACTTGGTGTGTCTCCAACTAAACATCTTAAAATATTTCCCAAGCTTCTATTCACAACTTCTGTATGTTCATCGGTCTGTGGGTGAAATGTAAAACTATATTTCAACTCGGTGCCAAACTTTCTCCAAAGGGTCTTCCAAAAGTATCCAACAAATTTATTGTCTTGGTCAGAGATAATACTCCTTGGTAATCCACCCAATTTGACAATTTCCTTCAAGAAAAGATATGGTATATGTACTACATCTGATGTCTTTCTACAAGGTATAAAATGTTCCATTTTATAAAATGTCATGCCCATATTTCAACGATAAAAAACACACCAATTTTTTTTAAAAAAAGTTTGAAGTTATTAATAGATTGATAAAATGAACAACTACTAAGATGTTAGAAAGGAAACTAAGAAAGGGTTACCATTAAAAAGGAAGATGACTATTTCTTACTAGAGGGGAAATCATGGCGATGGGTTTACGTGCTCACCATCATCCCTCTTGTGTTGACATGGGGACAAGTTTACATTACGATAGAAAAGATAAACAAGGATAAACAATAAGGTTATATCTCTTATAATTTTTGAGTTCATTATTATATAATTCAATTTTGCTAACTTATCGAGTTTTCTTCTTGGTGGTAGCACTATCCTAGATATTTTAATTATCCAAATAACTAATCTTTAATACCCCCAATTATAAAGTTTTCATAATATAATGATGTAAGGAGACCCACTAAGTAACAATAATATACATAGCTAAAGACTTGAGTTAAATTA
>BSBK01001720.1:0-55000 GCA_027943335.1 Chamaecyparis obtusa
ATATAAGTCTCCTTCTCCCCTCCTCTCTCTCTCCTTTTCCCTTCTCTTATCTCTCCTTCCCTCTTTCCCTCTCTCTCTCTCTCCTCTCTCTCTTCCCTTCTTCTCTCCCTCTCTCTCTCTCTCCTCTCTCTCTCCTCTCTCCTCTCTCTCCTCTCTCCTCTCTCTCTCTCTCTCCCACACACACACACGTCTCCTTCTCATTCTCTCTCTCTCTCCTACTCTCTCCCCTTTCCCCTTCTCTAAATCTCCTTCCCCTTCTCTCTCTCTCTCTCTCTCTCTCTCACATTACCCTTCTCTCCTATCTCTATTCTCTCTCCCTTTCCCCTTCTGTCCTCCTTGCCCTTTTGTCCTATCTCTATTCTCTCTCCCTCTCCCATTCTTTCTCTCCTTACCCTTCTCTCCTACTCTGTCCATTCTCTCTCTCTCTCCCTCTCTCTCTTTTCTCCCTTTTTCTTGTTTTACATAGGGTGCACGCCCTATAGGGCATGCACCCTATGTTTAAGACTAGATGCGCATGACATGTTTTTTTGTATTGTATAGGGCGCACACCCCTATAGGGCATAACGCCCTATAGCGTGCTTGTGCTATGTAGAACTAGAAGAAATGGTCCTTATTTGGCAAGGATCTCATGAAAGAGGCCCACTTTTTGTTATGTTGTTGAACTCTGCATTTTCTCCGACAAGCTTTCACTTTTCATGGTGTTTGATAGTGACAAATCAACATCATTTTTGCACCATAGTAACAAATTTTCACTTTGCACCATCGTGAAAGTCAATTATTGGAATCAAAAAGACAAAAAGAGATTGAGGTAAGTTTTTATTTTTTACATGTCAAATGTTAATAGTGTTTTGGTTTAATAATTTGTATGATATAGACTTGTTCTTGATACATAATTTGATATAAGTGGTAATAAATTTATATTATAATTTGTCATATTATAAGGGTTTATATTATAATTTGACTTATTGGTTTACATTATATTATATTTTTAAAATTGTAATCAATTGATCAATTGATATGTAGAAATCATCATCATGCAAGAAACGAGCAAAGAATTTAACACCAGAAGAGTATGAAAGAGACAAAGAGAAGAAAAGGGAAAGAATGAGACAAATTTGTGAACAAAAAAAATTAGATACTATAGAAGAAGATTTTCCTTTGGATGAGGAACATGAAACATCAATACAAAGTAAGAGTGAATTGTAATTGAATAAAAAAGACAACGAATGAGAAACTTGCGTGCAACGAGACAATTGAATTATGAAGATGCAGGGACATCATCTACAAGTTCCCAAGTTCAAGTGACATCATCATCCAATGTTCGAGGCACACCATTGTCTACTTCCGAAGGTGGAGGCACACCGATGTTTCATGTTGAAGGCACACCATTGTCTACTTTCGAAGGTGGAGGCACACCAATGTATCATGTTGAAGGTACACCATTGTCTACTTCCGAAGGTGGAGGCACACCAATGTTTCATGTTGAAGGCACACCATTGTCTACTTCCAAAGGTGTGGGCACACTCTTCTATCATGCTAAAGGCACATCATTGTCTACTTTCGAAGGTGTGGGCACAACATTGTTTGATGTTGAAGGCACTCAAGATGGTACTCAATTCACACAAGATGTTTTTGATGCTCCTAGAATTATTAAATATAGAAAACCAAAATATTTGATTGATATTGATACTAACATTTTTCAAGCAATGCCTGACAAGATTCCCAAGTGTACTTGTCAAAGAAATGTTTAATCGTATTTGGAGATCATTTTTTGAGAATTTAAACATGACAGGAAGATGTCAACTATTTGTTGAAATGACGAGAAATCTGAAATTTAGGTCCATCATGAAGATTCTTGGGCTAAGAATGATAGACGAGTCAAGTGAAAAATCTATTGTAAAGAATCTAATGACTGCATATGAGGATTGTGGGTTCTACATCACACATGAAAGATAGTAATGTCAAACAACATGTACTTACATCAATGATAGTAAGCACTCAAATGAAGAAATCTTGACTCATTAGAAAGACAAGAAAACATTGAAAATAAGTAGAAAGTCTCTAATGAGAGCCCTGGGAAGCGTCAAAGAGTGGAAGATCCAAATAGAAATGAGTTATGGGCATTTTCTGATAGACTACCGCGAAAAGATAAAGCAATTGTTGAAGCTTTGAAATCCTTGATTGAAGAATTTTGGAAGAATAATACATGGGTATCTCCTAATCAAAGAGATGTAAGAAGGAGGATTGGTAGTTGAATTTGTGTTCCACATCCAAAAATATTTTTGGATTCAACTCAGACACAATTCTTTGCAAAATTTATGCATACGTATCCTCAAATTAAAATTAGTCAGAGATATTTTGAAATGTGTAAACCTTTTTATGTCAAGATGATTCACACACACACAACTTGTTGTTGTAGGGTACATATTGAATTTTCTAACCATTTTGAAGTTTATAGGAATATATGTGTAGCTTTGCACTCTAACAATGTTTTGCAGGATTGTAACATAAATGTCCCACCCTAGATCTTCAAGGGAATTAATACCTACCATTTTATGTGAAAGAGTGATGGTCAACAATTTTACAAGCTCTCATGCTTGAATGGTACGTGCATAGATTGTGGAGGTTTGTGACGTTTGCCAATTTGTCAACATATGGAGAGTACGCATGCAATCGGTAACAAAATAGTGGAATTTGGAAAATATAAGACCATGACATACAATCTAAAAGATGGAAAAGAGGCTAAAAGATGTGATTTAGTAATTGAAAAAATTCTGGTGTATCAGTTCATGGACTTTTTTGCAAACAAATTATTTATGAGTATGCAAGGCATACACATAGAGTGTGATGGTTAGATATGCAATTCAAGTTGTGCAAGGACACATTCCCACTTGATACCATTGTTTTAGTTGTGGACTTGCAAAGAACTACACACTACAACCATAGAATGAGGTGCAAGCAAAGTATTACAGCTCTCAACAGGTTGCTATATTTGTTCATATAGCATTCATGCATGCACCAGACAGTACAGAGGAAAGTGTCACGATCTTGTTATATTTCAGCAGAGAAGCAGCCTCAGGAGTAATCTTATCAAAAATATCAATCATGAAGCTCTCCATGATATCCATGGCAGCACTAGATATTCCCTTGGAGGATGCACTTGTTTCAACACCTTGTATATTAACCTTTTGTAACTTCCTATACTTCTTTTCCTCTTCTTTTTCTTATTCTCTTCCTTTTGAACATCACTTTCTTTGCTTTTCTCAACTTTGGAGAATCCTTTACTTCATTCTCTCATTTCATACCATCCGCTTTAAGACCCAAAACCCCTAGAAACTAGGGCTCACCCAATGTCTCATCTCCCAGCACCATAGAAACTGAACCAAAGTTGATTCACCATCATTTGACCATCCTATGATGGATTCATGCATAAAATACCCCCTCCAATGGCTAGAACGTCTAATGCTCTCGAAGGAAGATTATAATAATATATTTCCACAAGCCTTGAAATATTTTCGTCCATATTTCCACAAAGTGTTTTATGATTATCTAATTTCAACTTATTATATGATGTAGCCAAGTGTCGACACAGTCATTATATATGGTATGTTTTACTATTTTTTTTAGAACTAATGCTTCTAGTGAATCCAAATTTGAATATTTGAGAGCCCATAGATCCAGATTTCAACCCTTTTTTTCTTCCTAATACTACTCTTCCAGATCCAAATTGTGAGCCCATAGGATTGGCCAAGAGAAAACTGTGATTGTATATCAACTGATTACAAAATGTTCAGTGAGGACAAAATATTGCAATGATCAAGAAGAAAATTGGCTATGGAAAATCTAGTTATGAATTCTATTAAGAATGAAACTATTAAGGAATTGCATGATATATTACTCAATGGTGCAAGGAATATTCTTGATGAACATGGGATTGCAGCTACATCTATTCAATATACAGAGGAAGATATATAAAATCTTCTTAATAGAGATATTAATGTGAGAGAAAAGGACATTTCAAATGAAAATGGTTATCTTGGTGCCATCCAAGGTATGCCAATTACTTAGGACAAAGAGACAAAGCCAACAGTTAATGGGAAAGAGTGGGAAGAGCTTCTTGGACCCATGATAGAAGTTATAGATAAGGAGGAAGAGTTAGTAAGGGGAAAGCGGCAAAGGAAAGAAGTAAGATATGTGTGTGAACCTATGTCAGATGATGATGATGATTACTCACCATCTGCTAGTAGCTCAAGTAGTGACAAAATCTCTTTAGTGCACATGTACACTGACAACAAAAATTTAGATAGAGAAGTAACAAGTGTTGTGGATTTATCCACAGAGCAATGTGAAATGAAGCCTCAAATTGGTTCATTAGCAAGCAAAGAATTTGGTCATGCACTTCATTCTAGCACCACAAATATTTATATTAGAAATGACTATCCGTCAATGGCCTTGCATTTATGGGACTTGGGCATTATCCTTGAAATGTAAGTCTGTTGCCACCTTTGGTAAGGCAGTCTCACTCCTCATTTTACAACAAAGGGCAGCCATCTATGGTCTAAGGTTTTAATTCAGATGACAAGTGGAGAGCTTCTCAAGGTACTGATCTCTTTCATAGAGAAGTTCTTGCTTCATCTCAAGGTTCTCATTTAGGTGACCAACTCCTTCAAGGTCCACAAATAGACCCATTAATTTCCCAAATTGGTTCATTCGCAAGCAAAGAATTTGGTCATGCACCTCATTCTAGCACCAAAAATATTTATATTAGAAATGACTATCTGTCAAATGGCCTTGCATTTACAGGACTTAGGCATTATCCTTGAAATGTAAGTTCATTGCCACCTTTGGCAAGGCAGTCTCACTCCTCATTTTACAACAAAGGGCAGCCATCTATGGTCCAAGGTTTTAATTCAATTGACAAGTGGAGAGCTTCTCAAGGTACTAATCTCTTTTGTAGAGAAGTTCCTGCTTCATCTCAAGGTTCTTGTTTAGGTGACCAACTCCTTCGAGGTCCACAAATAGACCCATTAATTTCCCAAATTGGTTCGTTAGCAGGTAAAGAATTTGGTCATGCACTTCATCTAGCACCACAAATATTTATATTAGAAATGATTATCCATCAATGGCCTTGCATTTACAGGACTTGGGCATTATCCTTGAAATGTAAGTTCATTGCCACCTTTGGCAAGGTAGTCTCACTCCTCATTTTACAACAAAGGGCAACCATCTATGGTCCAAGGTTTTAATTCAGTTGACAAGTGGAGAGCTTCTCAAGGTACTGATCTCTTTTGTAGAGAAGTTCCTACTTCATCTCAAGGTTCTTGTTTAGGTGACCAACTCCTTCGAGGTCCACAAATAGACCCATTAATTTCCCAAATTGGTTCGTTAGCAGGCAAATAATTTGGTCATGCACTTCATTCTAGCACCACAAATATTTATATTAGAAATGACTATCCGTCAATGGCCTTGCATTTACGGGACTTGGGCATTATCCTTGAAATGTAAGTTCATTGCCACCTTTGGCAAGGCAGTCTCACTCCTCATTTTACAACAAAGGGCAGCCATCTATGGTCCAAGGTTTTAATTCAGTTGACAAGTGGAGAGCTTCTCAAGGTACTGATCTATTTTGTAAAGAAGTTCCTGCTTCATCTCAAGGTTCTTGTTTAGGTGACCAACTCCTTCGAGGTCCACAAATAGACCCATTAATTTCCCAAATTGGTTCGTTAGCAGGAAAAGAATTTGGTCATGCACTTCATTCTAGCACCACAAATATTTATATTAGAAATGACTATCCGTCAATGGCCTTGCATTTACGGGACTTGGGCATTATCCTTGAAATGTAAGTTCATTGCCACCTTTGGCAAGGCAGTCTCACTCCTCATTTTACAACAAAGGGTAGCCATCTATGCTCCAGGGTTTTAATTCAGATGACAAGTGGAGAGCTTCTCAAGGTACTGATCTCTTTCATAGAGAAGTTCCTGCTTCATCTCAAGGTTCTCGTTTAGGTGACCAACTCCTTCGAGGTCCACAAATAGACCCATTAATTGGTAAAAGGGTAGATGCAATTTTGGAAAGAGTATCCCAATTAAAGAGTAATGGAAATTCTAGTGAACATGAATTTATTGCAGATACAATGGGTGTATCTCCTCCACTGACAAATATAACTACTTCCAAAGACTTGAGTTTAAATGGAGACTGTCTGTTCCCAAACATGCCCCAGTCGAGCAGATGAACCAGATGTTTCTTGAGTAAAGAAGACAGTGGTTTATTAAAGCATCTGCATTATCCCACTTGCTATCACTTACTACTTTTTGAGCGGCTTGCCAGCTGCTTCTGTGCGGGATTTTTGTAATATATAATGTCCTCATGCAAGTACATGCCACACACAATCGTTCCAACCTCATCGACGACTCTGTGCATATCTTTCCAACTGTTGCATATCTTTCCAACCGTCAGTCATAGCATCGAACCGTCAGTTCCAACAGCTCTAAATGGCTGGGTAAATGCTAGTGGCAACCTCGTTCGAAACCCACAGTCATCCGATCCCCATCGATGACTCCATGCTGAAGTGTCCCTTAAGCATGAAATTGGCAATCTTTGTGGGGTCATATCTCAGAGCTCGTACGAGGTAGAATTGATTTGTTAGGTGATACAAGACCATGTTGTCGGGGCCTACAAAATCCTGTCTCGATTTTGAGAGATTCAACTTCGTTTAAATTCTGCAACACATTCTCGGTTGGTGTCAGAACTCAAAGTGTTGCTCAGCTGAAACGGCCAATGTTGTGTATCTTTCCAACCATCGATCGTAGCATCAAACTGTTAGTTCCAACAGCTCCAGATGGCCAGGTAAATGCTAGTAGCAACCTTATTCAGCACCCTCATTCGTTCGATCCCCGCCGATGACTCCATGTTGAAGTGTCCCTCAAGGTCCCTTAAGCATGAAATCAGCGATATTTGTCGGGTCGTATCTCGGAGCTCATACGATGTAGAATCAATCTGTGAGGTGATATGGGACCATATTGCTGGGGCCTAACAAAGCCTATCTCTATTTTTAGAGATTCAATTTTGTTTAAATTTGGCAACACATTCTCAGTCGGTGTCAAATTTCAAAGTGTTCCTCAGCTGAAACGGCCAACGTTGCGTATCTTTTGAACCGTCAGTTCCAACAGCTCTGAATGGCCAGGTAAACACTAGTGGAAACCTTGTTAGGCACCCATAGTCATTCGATCCCCGCTGACGACTCCATGCTGAAGTGTCCCTCAAGGTCCCTTTAGCATGAAATCAGCGATCTTTGCAGGGTCATATCTCACAGCTCTTGCAAGGTAAAATTGATCTATCAGGTGATACGAGACCATGTTGCTAGGGCCTACAAAAGCCTGTCTTGGTTTTGAGAGATTCAACTTGGTTTAAATTCCACAACATGTTCTCAGTTGGTGTCAGAACTCAAAGTGTTCCTCAGCTGAAATGGCCAACATTGCATATCTTTCCAACCGTCAGTCGTAGCATCGAACCGTTAGTTCCAACAGCTCTCAATGGCTGGGTAAATGCTAGGGGCAACCTCATTCGGCACCCACAGTTGTTTGATCCCTGCCGACAACTCTGTGCTGAAGTGTCCCTCAAGGTCCCTTAAGCATGAAATGAGTGATATTTGCGAGGTCATATCTCAGAGCTCGTGCGACGTAGAATTAATTTGTTAGGTGCTATGGGACTGTGTTGCCAAGGCCTACAAAAGTTTGTCTCAGTTTTCAGAGATTCAACTTCTTTTAAGTTCGGCAACACATTCTCGATCAGTGTCAGAACTCAAAGTGTTCCTTAGCTGAAATGGCCAACGTTGTGTATCTTTCAAACCATCAGTCGTAGCATCAAACTGTCAGTTCCAACAACTCCAGATGGCCAAGTAAATGCTAGTGGCAACCTCATTCACCATGCACATTCATTCGATCCTCGCCGACGACTCCATGCTGAAGTGTCCCTCAAGCTCCCTTAAGGATGAAATCGGAGATCTTTGTGGGGTCATATCTTGGAGCTCGTGCAACATAGAATCAATTTGTCAGGTGCTACAGGATCGTGTTGCCGAGGCCTACAAAATCCTCTCTCAATTTTTAGAGATTCAACTTATTTTAAGTTCGGCAACATATTCTCGGTTGGTGTCAGAACTCAAAGTGTTCCTCAGCTGAAACGGCCAACATTGTGTATCTTTCGAACAGTCGGTCGTAGCATCAAACCATCAGTTCCAACAGCTTTGAATCACGGGGTAAACACTAGTGGAAACCTTGTTCACCATGCACAGTCATTCGATCCCCGCCGATGACTCCGTGCTGAAGTGTCCCTCAAGGTCCCTTAAGCATGAAATCGGCGATCTTTGCAAGGACATATTTGGAGCTCGTCCGAGGTAGAATCGATTCCTCAAGTGCTACAGGACCATATTGCTAGGGCCTACAAAAGCTTGTCTCAGTTTTTAGAGATTCAACTTCTTTTAAGTTCGGCAACACATTCTCGGTCGGTGTCAGAACTCAAAGTGTTCCTCAGCTGAAATGGCCAACGTTGCGTATCTTTCCAACTATCGGTCATAGCATCAAACCATCAGTTCCAATAGCTCTAGATGGCCGGGTAAATGCTAGTGGCAACCTCATTTGGCACCCATAGTCATTCGATCCCCGCCGACAACTCCGTGCTGAAGTGTCCCTCAAAGTCCCTTGACCATGAAATTGGCGATCTTTCTAGGGTCATATCTTGGAGCTCGTGTGAGGTAGAATCGATTTGTCAAGTGATACGGGGCCGTGTTGCCAGGGCCTACAAAATCCTATCTCAATTTTGAGAGATTCAACTTCATTTAAATTCCGCAACACATTCTCAGTCGGTGTCAGAACTTAAAGTGTTCCTCAGCTAAAACGGTCAACATTGCATATCTTTCGAACTGTCGGTCGTAGCATCAAACCGTCGGTTCCAACAACTCCAGATGGCCAAGTAAATGCTAGTGGAAACCTCGTTCAGCATGCATAGTCATTCAAATGCCGCCAACGACTCCGTGCTGAAGTGTCCCTCAAGGTCCCTTAAGCATGAAATCGATGATCTTTGCCGGCTCATATCTTGAAAGAATCGATTCGTCAGGTGCTACAGGACTGTGTTTCTGGGGCCTACAAAAACTTCTCTCAGTTTTTAGAGATTCAACTTATTTTAAGTTTGGCAATAGATTCTTGGTTGGTGTCAGAACTCAAAGTGTTCCTCAGCTGAAATGACCAATGCTACGTATCTTTCGAACTGTCAGTCGTAGCATCAAACCGTTAGTTCCAAAAGCTCCGTATGGCCAGGTAAATGCTAGAGGCAACCTCGTTCGGCATGCACAATCATTTGAACACCGCCGACGACTCCGTGCTGAAGTGTCCCTCAAGGTCCCTTAAGCATGAAATTGATGATCTTTGTGGGGTCATATCTCGGAGCTCGTGCGACGTAGAATCAATTTGTTAGGTGCTACAGGACCTTGTTTCCAGGGCCTATGAAAGCCTCTCTTAGTTTTCAGAGATTCAACTTATTTTAAGTTCAGCAACACATTATCTGTCGGTGTCAGAACTCAAAGTGTTCCTCAGCTGAAACGGCCAACATTGCGTATCTTTCTAACCATCGGTTGTAGCATCGAACCGTCAATTCCAACAGCTCCAGATGGTAGGGTAAACACTAGTGGCAACCTCATTCGAAATGCACAGTCATTCAAATGTCACCGATGACTCCGTGCTGAAGTGTCCCTCAAGGTCTGTTAAGCATGAAATCGGAGATCTTTGCGAGGTCATATCTCAGAGCTTGAACAATGTAGAATTGATTCGTCAGGTGTTACGGGACCATGTTGCCAGGGCCTACAAAAGCCTATCTCAATTTTCAAAGATTCAACTTATTTTAAGTTCGGCAACACATTCTCGGTTGGTGTCAGAATTCAATGTTCTTTAGCTAAAACGGCCAACGTTGCGTATCTTTTGAACCGTCGGTCGCAGCATCGAACCGTCAGTTCCAATAGCTTCGAATGGCTGCGTAAACACTAGTGGCAACCTCATTTGCCACGCACAGTCATTCCAATGCCGCCGACAACTCTGTGTTGAAGTGTCCCTCAAGGTCCCTTAAGCATGAAATCAGCGATCTTTGTGGGGTCATATCTCAGAGCTTGTGTGATGTAGAATCAATTTATCAGGTGCTACAGGATCGTGTTGTCAGAGCCTACAAAAGCCTGTCGAAGTTTTCAGAGATTCAACTTATTTTAAGTTCAGCAACACATTCTTGATCAGTGTCAGAACTCAAAGTGTTCCTCAGCTGAAACGGCCAATATTGTGTATCTTTCTAACCATTGGTCGTAGCACCGAACCGTCAGTTCCAACAGCTCTAAATGGCTGGGTAAACATTAGTGGCAACCTTGTTCACCACGCACAATCATTCGATCCCCGCCGATGACTCTGTGCTGAAGTGTCCCTCAAGGTCTGTTAAGCATGAAATTAGCTATCTTTGCGGGGTCATATCTAGGAGCTCATGGGAGGTAGAATCAATTCATCAAGTTCTATGGAACCATGTTGCCGGGGCCTACAAAATCCTATCTCAGTTTTTAGAGATTCAACTTATTTTAAGTTTGGCAACACATTCTCGGTCGGTGTCAAAACTCAAAGTGTTCCTCAGCTGAAATGGCCAACATTGCATTTATTTCCAACTGTCAGTCATAGCATTGAACCGTCAATTCTAGTAGCTCCAGATGACCAGGTAAATGCTAGTGGCAACCTCGTTTGGCACCCATAGTCATTCAATCCCCACCGACGACTCCGTGCTGAAGTGTCCCTCAAGGTCCCTTAAGCATGAAATTAGTGATCTTTGTGGGGTCATATCTTGAAGCTTTTGTGACGTAGAATCGATCTATTAGGTGCTACAGGACCATGTTGATGGGGCCTACAAAAGCCTGTCTCAATTTTTAGAGATTCAACTTATTTTAAGTTCGGCAACACATTCTCGGTCGGTGTCAGAACTCAAAGTGTTCCTCAACTGAAACGGCCAACGTTGCGTATCTTTCGAACCGTCAGTCGTAGCATCAAACCATCAGTTTCAATAGCTCTGGATGGCTGGGTAAACGCTAGTGGCAACCTTGTTCAGCACACACAGTCCTTCGATCCCCGCCAATGACTCTGTGCTGAAGTTTCCCTCAATGTCCCTTAAGTATGAAATCAACAATCTTTGCAGGGTCATATCTCGGTGCTTGTGCAAGGTAGAATCAACTCGTTAGGTGCTATGGGACCGTATTGCTGGGGCCTACAAAAGCCTATCTCAGTTTTCAAAGATTCAACTTATTTTAAATTCGGCAACACATTCTCGGTCAGTGTCAGAACTCAAAGTGTTCTTCAGCTGAAACGACCAATGTTGCGTATCTTTCGAACCGTTGGTCATAGCATTGAACCGTCTGTTCCAACAACTCCAAATGGCTGGGTAAACGCTAGTGGCAACCTTTTTCAGCACACACAGTCGTTCGAACGCCACCGATGACTCCATGCTAAAGTTTCCCTCAAGGTCCCTGAAGCATGAAATCGACAACATTTGCGGAGTCATATCTCGGAGCTCGGGTGATGTAAAATCAATTCGTTAGGTGCTATAGGACTGTGTTGCTAAGGCCTACAAAAGCCTCTCTCAGTTTTTAGAGATTCAACTTATTTTAAGTTCGGCAACACATTCTCGGTCGGTGTCAGAACTCAAAGTGTTCCTCAGATGAAATGGCCGACGCTGCGTATCTTTCAAACCGTCGGTCGTAGCATCGAACCATCAATTCCAACAGCTTCGTATGGTCGGGTAAACGCTAGAGGCAACCTCGTTCGGCATGCACAGTCATTCAAACGCCACCGCCGACTCCGTGCTGAAGTGCCCCTCAAGGTCCCTTAAGCATGAAATTAGTGATATTTGTGGGGTCATAGCTCGAAGCTCGTGCGACATAGAATCAATTCATCAGGTGCTATGGGACCTTGTTTCTAGGGCCTACGAAAGCCTCTCTTAGTTTTTAGAGATTCAACTTATTTTAATTTCAACACATTCTCTGTCGGTGTTAGAACTCAAAGTGTTCCTCAGCTGAAATGGCCAAGGTTGTGTATCTTTCTAACCATCGGTCGTAGCATCGAACTGTCAGTTCCAATAGCTCCGGATGGTAGGGTAAACGCTAATGGAAACCTCATTCAAAATGCATAGTTGTTCAAACGCCGCCGATGACTCTGTGCTAAAGTGTCCCTCAAGGTTCGTTAAGCATGAAATCGGTGATCTTTGCAAGGTCATATCTCAGAGCTTGGGCAATGTAGAATTGATTTGTCAGGTGCTACAGGACCATGTTGCCAGGGCCTACAAAAGCCTCTCTCAATTTTCAGAGATTCAACTTATTTTAAGTTCGGCAACACATTCTCGATCGATGTCAGAACTCAAAGTGTTCTTTAGCTGAAACGACCAACATTGCGTATCTTTCGAACCGTCGGTCGTAGCATTGAACCATCAGTTCCAATAGCTTCGAATGGCTAGGTAAACGCTAGTGGAAACCTTGTTCACCATGCACAGTCGTTCGAATGCTACCGACAACTCTATGCTGAAGTGTCCCTCAAGGTCCCTTAAGCATGAAATCAGCGATCTTTGCGGGGTCATATCTTGGAGCTCATGTGATGTAGAATCGATCTGTTAGGTGCTATAGGACCGTGTTATTGAGGCCTACAAAAGTCTATCGCAGTTTTTAGAGATTCAACATATTTTAAGTTCGGCAACACATTCTCAGTCAATGTAAGAACTCAAAGTGTTCCTCAACTGAAACGGCCAACGTTGGGTATCTTTCGAACCATCGGTTGTAGCATTGAACCGTTAGTTCCAATAGCTCTAGATGGCTGGGTAAATGCTAGTGGCAACCTCATTCGGCACCCACAGTCCTTCGATCCCCGCTGACGACTCCGTGCTGAAGTTTCCCTCTAGGTCCCTTAAGCATGAAATCAGTGATCTTTGCGGGGTCATATCTCGGAGCTCCTGTGAGATAGAATTGACTCATTAGGTGCTACTAGACTATGTTGCCAGGGCCTACAAAAGCCTCAATTTTTAGAGATTCAACTTATTTTAAATTTGGTAACACATTCTCGGTCGGTGTCAGAACTCAAACTGTTCCTCAACTGAAATGGCTAATGTTGCGTATCTTTTGAACCATCAGTCGTAGCATTGAACCGTCTATTCCAACAACTCTATATCATAGGGTAAACGCTACTGGCAACCTTGTTTGGCACCCATAGTCATTCGAACGCCGCCGATGACTCCATGCTGAAGTTTCCCTCAAGGTCCCTTAAGCATGAAATCAATGATCTTTGCGGAGTCATATCTCGGAGCTCGTGCGACATAGAATTGATTCATCAGGTGCTATGGGACTGTGTTGTCGGGGCCTACAAAAGCCTCTCTCAATTTTTAGAGATTCAACTTATTTTACGTTCAGCAACACATTCTCGGTCGGTGTCAGAACTCAAAGTGTTCCTCAGCTGAAACAGCCAACGTTGCGAATCTTTCAAACCGTCGGTCGTAGCATTGAACCGTCAGTTCCAATAGCTTTGTATGGCCAGGTAAATGCTAGAGGAAACCTTTTTCAGCCAGTCGTTCGAACACCACCGACGACTCCGTGCTGAAGTGTCCCTCAAGGTCCCTTAACCATGAAATCGATGATTTTTATGGAGTCATATCTCAGAGCTCGTGTGACATAGAATCGATTCATTAGGTGCTATGGGACTGTGTTGCTGGGGCCTACAAAAGCCTCTCTCATTTTTCAGAGATTCAACTTATTTTAAGTTTGGAAACACATTCTCAGTCGGTGTCAAAACTCAAAGTGTTCCTCAATTGAAATGGCTAATGTTGCGTATCTTTCAAACCGTCGGTCGTAGCATTGAACCGTCAATTCCAACAGCTCTGAATGGCCAGGTAAACGCTAGTGGCAACCTTGTTCGACACACATAGTCATTTGAACGCCGCCGACGACTCTGTGCTGAAGTGTCCCTCAAGGTCCCTTAAGCATGAAATCAGTGATCTTTGCAAGGTCATATCTCGGAGCTCGTGTGATGTAGAATCGATTCATTAGGTGCTATGGGACCATGTTGCTGGGGCATACAAAATCCTATCTCAATTTTTAGAGATTTAACTTATTTTAAGTTTGGCAACACATTCTCGGTCGGTGTTAGAACTCAAAGTGTTCTTCAACTGAAACGGCCAACGTTGCGTATCTTTCTAACCGTCAGTCGTAGCATCGAACTATAAGTCCAATAGATCTAAATGGCTAGGTAAATGCTAGAGGTAACCTTGTTCACTGCACACAATCATTTGAATGCCACCGACAACTCCGTGCTGAAGTGTCCCTCAAGGTCCCTTAAGCATGAAATTGGTGATCTTTGCGGGGTCATATCTCGGAGCTTGTGTGACGTAGAATAGATTTTTCAGGTGCTACGAGACCATGTTGCTGGGGCCTACAAAAGCCTATCTCAATTTTTAGAGATTCAACTTATTTTAAGTTTGGCAACACATTCTCGGTCGGTGTCAGAACTCAAAGTGTTCCTCAGCTGAAATAGCCAACGTTGCGTATCTCTCCAACCGTCAGTCGTAGCATCGAACTATTAGTTCTGACAGCTCTAGATAGCTGAGTAAATGTTAGTGGCAACCTCGTTCGACACCCATAGTCGTTCAATCCCCGCCGACAACTCCATGCTGAAGTGTCTCTCAAGGTCCCTTAAGCATGAAATCGATGATCTTTGCGGGGTCAAATCTCAGAGCTCGTGCGACGTAGAATCAATCTACTAGGTTCTATAGGACCGTGTTACCATGCCTACAAAAGCTTATCTCAATTTTCAAAGATTCAACTTATTTTAGGTTTGGCAACACATTCTCAGTCGGTGTTAGAACTCAATTGTTCCTCAGCTAAAATGGCCAATGTTGCGTATGTTTCGAACCGTCGGTCGTAGCATCGAACCGTCAGTTCCAACAGCTTTAGATGGCTGGGTAAACACTAGTGGCAACCTCGTTTGGCACCCACAGTCATTTGATCCCCGCCGAAAACTCTGTGCTAAAGTGTCCCTCAAGGTCCCTTAAGCATGAAATCGATGATCTTTGCGGGGTCATATCTCAGAGCTCGTGTGAGGTAGAATCGATTTGTCAGGTGCTTTGGGACTGTGTTGTCGGGGCCTACAAAAGCCTATCTCAATTTTTAGAGATTCAACTTATTTTAAATTCGGCAACACATTCTCAGTCGATGTCAGAACTCAAAGTGTTCCTCAGCTAAAACGGCCAATGTTGCATATCTTTGTAACCGTCAATCATAGCATCGAACCATCTATTCCAATAGCTCTAGATGGCTAGATAAATGCTAGTTGCAACCTCATTTGCCACCCACAGTCGTTCAAACACTGCCGACGACTCCGTGCTGAAGTGTCACTCAAGGTCCCTTAAGCATGAAATTGGTGACCTTTGCGGGGTCATATCTCAAAGTTCATGTGACATAGAATCAATTCATCAGGTGCTACGAGACTGTGTTGCCAGGGTCTACAAAAGCCTCTCTCAGTTTTTAGAGATTTAACTTATTTTAAGTTCGGCAACACATTCTCAGTCAGTGTCAGAACTCAAAGTGTTCCTCAGCTGAAATAGTCAACGTTACGTATCTTTCAAACCATCGGTCGTAGCATTGAACCATCAGTTCCTACAACTCCAAATGGCTAGGTAAATGCTAGTGGCAACCTCATTCGGCATGGACAGTCGTTTGAACTCTGTCGATGACTCCATGCTGAAGTGTCCCTTGAGGTCCCTTAAGAATGAAATCGGCGATCTTTGCGTGGTCATATCTCAGAGCTCGTGTGATGTAGAATCAATTTGTCAGGTGCTACGGGACTGTGTTGCCAGGGCCTACAAAAGCCTCTCTCAATTTTCAGAGATTCAACTTATTTTAAGTTCAACAACACATTCTCGGTCAGTGTCAGAACTCAAAGTGTTCATCAGCTAAAATGGCCAACATTGCATATCTTTCAAACCGTAGGTCATAGCATCGAACCATCATTTCCAACAGCTCCAGATGGCCGAGTAAACACTAGTGGCAACCTCGTTCGGCACGCACAGTCATTCGAACGCCGCCCATGACTCCGTGCTAAATTGTCCCTCAAGGTCCCTTAAGCATGAAATCGGCGATCTTTGCGGGGTCATATCTCAGAGCTCGTGCGATGTAAAATTTATTCATCAGGTGCTACGGGACCGTGTTGCCGGGGCCTACAAAAGCTTGTCTCAGTTTTTAGAGATTCAACTTATTTTAAGTTTGCCAACACATTCTCGGTCGATGTCTTAACTCAAAGTGTTCCTCAGCTAAAATGGCCAATGTTGCGTATCTTTCGAACTGTCAGTCATAGTAGCGAATAGTCAGTTCCAATAGCTCCGAATGGCCAGGTAAACGCTAGTGGCAACCTCATTCACCACACACAGTCTTTCGAACGCCGCTGATGACTCCATGCTTAAGTGTCCCTCAAGGTCCCTTAAGCATGAAATCAACAATCTTTGCGGGGTCATATCTCGAAGTTTGTATGACATAGAATCTATCCATCAAGTGCTACGAGACTGTGTTGCCGAGGCCTAGAAAAGCCTCTCTCAATTTTCAGAGATTCAACTTATTTTAAATTCGGCAACACATTCTCGGTTAGTGTCAGAACTCATAGTGTTCCTCAGCTGAAACAGCCAACGTTGCGTATCTTTCAAACTGTCGGTCGTAGCTTCAAACTGTCAGTTCCAACAGCTCAGGATGGCCGTGTAAACGATAGTGGCAACCTGGTTCACCATGCACAATCATTCGAACCCCGCCGATGACTCCGTGCTTAAGTGTCCCTCAAGGTCCCTTAAGCATGAAATTAGTGATATTTGCAAGGTCATATCTCAGAGCTCGTGTGAGGTAGAATTGATCTGTTAGGTGCTACAGAACTGTGTTGCCGGGGCCTACAAAAGCCTGTCTCAGTTTTCATATATTCAACTTATTTTAAATTCGGCAACACATTCTCGGTCGGTGTCAGAGCTAAAAGTGTTCCTCAGTTGAAAGGGCCAATGTTGCATATCTTTCAAACCATCGGTCGTAGCATTGAACCATTTTTTCCAACAACTTTGAATGGTTAGATAAATGCTACTGGCAACTTTTTTTGGCACACACAGTTGTTCAAACAACACCGATGACTCCGGGGTGAGTAGTAGGATGAGTGCAAATATGTATTCTAGTGTTTGTCATTAACAATCAGTCAATTAGGGGGACAATTAGAAGTTAGTTTGTAAAAGCATAAGGTTGCACATCCACATCTGTCATAGTAATCTTATTAATAAAATAACTCTTGCCAACATTACGGTACCCCAAGAATCCTTCTATTATGGAATGTCCCCGATTTAGCAAGTACCTATGCTTGCTATTGTCAGTTCATTAATGCGATTCCTGTGAGCTGATGGAATGTTTAGGGGATCTCTGTGTGCACTTACTATTTATAGTGAGTCAGTTAGTGGCTCCTATTTTAGGCAAGGCAGTTGGATTTCGGTTTGATCTTCATTCTTCTTCAGTTGGGTTCATAATGTGCATCCGTCTTCATATCTTATACAATTAAGCTTGGCTTAATTTATTATCATGTTACTTTATGTTCTAATTAAAAAGTGTGTGCTTGACGCTTCAAGGCACTTAAGTGAGAACTGTGTATTTGAAGCTAGAGTTTGGTGTGAATCTGAGGGTGAACCCACAATAGTGGGTTACACTTTTTTGCCTGAACGGACACTGAACTCTACATTTTGAAGAAAACTTTCAGATTCAGATGCATATTGTCGTTAAACCGTTTGAAATATGAAGATGAAGTAAATTAGAGTCTTATAGAATTTTTCGTCTAGATTCTAAATATAGTTTTTATTTTTATTTTTTAATTTATTTGAATGGTTTTTTCTTTCTCCCACGAAAATCGGTATGTTGCTGAAAATATCATTTTCAAAGAGTTATATTATTTTCATAGAGCATAACTTTTTGTCTAAAATAGATATCAATGGTATTCTTTTTAATTTAGTTTTGTAACATCCATACAAAGGGCATGCAATTGGTTTGATGACATTATCATTATTATGACATATTTTATTAATGTTTGAAGTTGACTAAACTGTAACTTTGACATACCTTGACTACATAGCTTATAACTTGTCGTGTATTTGTCCAATTTCATTTTTATTTTATTTGATAGAAAGATAACTTCAATACCTAGGGCATAGATATTTTTTTAAAAAAAATTTCTCTCATTTACTATTTTTCCATAAGCATCAAACATAGAGGGAGACATACAGTAAAATATTTATGTTTAGTAAAACTAAAAATACAAAGTCATAATAAACTTAATATGTATTATCATTATAATCATTAGAAAGATTTTTCTCAGTAGTACCTTACTACATAGATATGTGTGTCAAATAGATTCATTTGATCTACCAAAAGATAAAGTCGAAGTGATTTTTTGTTAGCATTTTAATAGGTGCAAATGAGACTCCATTGTAAGTATGAATGATGAGTATAGATGTTATATCAATGTTTTTTTTATCTAAGAGGCTTTGAGAAAACCATTTGTAATTAATTCCATCAAATAGAACCTTTCAAGGCTTAAATCATCATATTTTATTAAAAATGTGTTATTTCAGCAAAAATCAGCATGTCTAAAAAAGTGTAACCCACTATTGTGGGGTAACCCAAGAAGAAGATTGAAGTTTTTGCTTAAAAAGCCTTCGACTTGCAAAAATGGATTTCATTGATTATGTTATATTTTGATGAAATGGAGAATTCTGTAATGGTTTGAAATGCTAAGGAGACTAGGGTTTAATTACCAAGAAGAACGTTCATTCTTCCACGCACTGTGTTGTGAGATGGAGTCTTGTGCCATCGAATAATACTAAGAATGCCATTGAGTTTTGAAAGTGGTGGGCGGTTGGCAAATTTGGGTGCATTTCTGGTAGTGTTGTGAATTAACGGTAGGAGGTTTGTTGTTCAAAGGTTTTAATAGAAAGACTGCGGCGACCAGACTTAATTATCATAACCGCAGGGTCTTTCAATTCTCTGCCAAGCGTAAGTCTTCTGCAAACGGTTCTTCCCAGAAAGCGCGGGTTTGATAACATTAGAAAATGTGTGAGTTGATGCTTTGCTATTACATTCCAGCAATCACAAATTCAATAACAGAAGTTGCATTCAAGCAATTTCAGCTGGAGATTATACTTTTAGTCATAGCAGATGAAATAACAGGTGCATGAATGTTATTTTAATTTGAGGAGATTATGAAATATTAGAAATTATAATAATAAACATGGAGTTTCAATTTATCGAATGTCTTGAAATTTAAATGAAGAATTTTCAACCAAGCTATAAATAAATTGTTGAAGCATTAGTATCCGGATTTGTTAGAATTTCTTTAAAAAATTATCATTGCAAGAACAAGAGCCACTTACGCTTCTTACATATTATATTTATACATTTATGCATTCATTTCATTACTTTTTTTATTATTACAGTTAAGGAATTGACTGTTATTGAGGACAGTGACTGGCATTTGTAGCACAGTCAGCAAGTTAAACATACAAGCATAACTATAAGGCATGGGAAATTTACAAAGCAAAGACATGAACATAAACATAATTTAGTATACATCAATACACCGAACACATGAATTGCATACCTAAAACATAAAAAATATATATTCATAGGGCATGAAGTCAAATATATATGTCCAATAATGTCATACATTGAATATATTCAATATAGTAAAACCAGCTTCCTCAAAGCCAAATGGATGTGCAACGTATCACTAATACAATATACAAAAAATATGTCCACTAATGCCATATAGGCATACAATCCATATCCCTAATCTAGTCCTTTCTCGCTAAGGGAAGAAAACAAATCCTAAGCTATCTTTGATCATCGCATCGATGGAGATGCAGTGGATGTCATAGTCTTCCGAGTGCGCTCACTTGTCCTCCTGTCTAGACTCTTTTGTAGCTCGACCTGATAAAAAAAAAATTAGATAGAGATAACTAATATACATCAAAATTGAATTATACAATTACATAAAATTGAATATTGGCTTACCGCTAGAAAATAGTCACTATGTTCATCCACCGAAGGTGCTTGTTGGCGATCTGGAGTCATAAGTCCCTACAACAATGATCAAAATAATAATTAAAATACATACATGGATATAATTATAAAATTCAATACAAACTATTAAAATAACAATTAAAGTTAAGTGATCTCTTTCATACCTCAGTCAGTCCTTCAGAACTAGCTACTACTGCAGCTACTTCATGATCCAAAGTATCACAGACAGAAGGAGGAGTCTCTAATGTCAAAAGCTGAAAATGAAACAAAAAAAGTAAATTATGCAGTTATCAAGATTACATATATTTTTTACAACCCTACTAATGAATAAATGATACCTCCATGAAGGTTCCACCGCGTCCTCCGGTGTGCGGTGTCGAAGTCGAAGCTCCAACATTCAACTAGTGCACATGTACATGGAAAATTATAAGATAACCATTCATATAAGAATGTACTACTGACATGTTAATTATAATGCATTATTACATGTATACCTATGGACTCAATGGTGACCTCACAAACCCAGGTGAAAGAATGTAATCATCGTGCATCTGGATTTTGATCATAATTTGTCTAGTAATTTAGTCATTCATTCATTAATTAAATATGATCAAGTAAATCCAATTAATATGCAAATAAAGATACCTCAAGGAAAGTTGCACAATGCCCTTCGTTGTCTATTGTGAACGTCGATGGTCCACCAGTGCACATCTAATGCACATGCACAATAAGTTAGGATACAATTATTCATATAATTACATAATAATCAAATATTTTAATTAAATATTTTATTCGATACATACTTGTGCAATTGACGATGATGTGTAAAAGGGGACATTAGGATCATTGCTACTTCCACTGCCACCGCCACCACCACTGACACTCTTGCCCTGAATTTTCATCATAAACAATAGATACTAAATTAAATAGTTATTCTTTTATAAATGAAATATGATCAAAGCAATTTAATGAACTTGGAAATATTTACCTGTGTGTCAATGCCAAATGTCGTATTTAGAAAGTTATCAGTCATCAATCCAGAATCCTCTTGCTCTCTCTCGCTAGTACCAAATGTGCACAAGCATCCACATGACTAACAAATATGCCCCCTCGAGGATTGACCATAGTCACCCTCAACTAAAGGAGTGGCACACTGAATGAGAGTCTGTGTCAAAGCACTAATCGTGCCTAGTGTGTCTGCCTCTACATGTTCTTTCACAATGGAAGGAATACTAACATGATCCAATGGTGGCTTGCCACTAACAACCCTAGGTGCGTTAAGGTCATGATGTGCCCCTGCTCAATCAAACGATGAACCCCCTCCTCTACCCTGAGAATCTAGCATGTCAAAATAATTTGGCACCACCTTGAGTACAAACTCGCAATAGAGTTTCCTCAAGAAATATATAGGAGCTTCATGATTGTTACAAGGAGGCAAATCAAAGACCATCCACCATCTCTCCCAAAAATTGTTTTTAATGTCTTCATTTATGCACCAATGAATTGGGAACCTCCTTGTTGTAGTTCTAAGAGTATTTGCGTCCCCTGGTTGTTTAAATAGCTGGCAAATGTCATCTTTTATGATTTTTTTCTTTTTTATATCCGCATAAGATAATTTATTTGCATAATATAGTTTTTGTTCTTCTCTTTTATCCCGCCATAAATTAATTTGTTCACTAACTGTGCTTATGTGGGTCAAGATTGCTTCCAATGATTTTGCAAGTCTTGCCCTTTCGGGATTTGTATCACTAGAATCTTTTAACCTATTAATTAAATATTCTAATTCTTTTTGCCCTCTTTCAATTTAGTTCAACAAATTTTGTTGTGTTCCAGGAGGAGGTTTCTCGATTGGTGGAGGCAATTGAGGTTCATTTTCTTTATTTCTTTCTTCATTCGGTTCTTCATTTGGTTCTTCATGAGGAGACAGAGGGTTTGGTGGAGGGAGATTATTTCTTCCTGGCAATTAAAAAAACTACATTTTAAAATATTGATTACACAACAAATTTAAACAAAAACAAATTTGAACAAAACAAATTTAAACAAAAATAAATTGCAACAAAACTAAAATTTTAAAACAAATAAGAGGCATGATAAGTTGTAAAAACACTTACCTCTTCTCCTGGATCGAACTTGACGATGTCATGGAGCCATTTGATTGATGGATGAACAAAAATAATCGACTCACAAACAACTATAATAGGGGGTGCGCACTTTCAAATATCCTCTTAGCTAAAAATGCAGGTTTGAGAAAGCAAAATGAGCTCAAACCCGCGTGCAGCAAAAATATATAACTTTTTCAAAAGGGCGTATGCCCTATAGGGCGTGCACGCTATAGGGCGCACACCCTTTAGTGCGTGTGCACTATTCACGATGGGGGGCCAAAAAGAAAAGTGGCATCTTTTTGGTCCCCCATCTTTGTGCACTTACCCAGTAGTAACTTTGATCTCCCTGACTCTCATAAAGAACTTTCAACATGGTTAAGAATGTTTGTGCCCCCCTTAATCTTCCCCACAGTATTGATGTGGACTCCCACAGGTACCTCTCCTTCTGATGGGATGATGGATCCCTCCTCCCTAAAGTTAAAGCTAAAGACATTTATAAGGTTCTTAATGGCGACTCCTCAATTCTGGACCACCTCAATTCCATCTAGTATGTTCATATTAACCCCCCTGATTGGTAGAAAACTTAGAAAATTTTTGGAAGTCCCCCATCCCCCCTAAGATTAAATGCTTCAAATGGCAGCTCATGCTTGATAGACTGCCTATTAGAACTCAACAAGGTGGCTCTGACACTTGTCTTGTTTGTAAGATGCTCGTGACTATGAGGCACATCTTCTTTGACTGTCTTTTTGCTAGGGAAGTGTGGATGCTTTTTGGAATCTCCATAACTGAACATCTTGTACTTTTGATATCATTACTAGATCTATTCTTGGTCTTAAAAAAGATGCTAACCTTTTCTGGCATATCCTTTCTTCTTACATCCTTTGGTTTATTTGGAAATTTAGAAATGAGGAAAAATTTCAAGGTAATGACAGAGTTCTTACTGGTTTTCTTAGATAACTCATACGTTTTAAAATTATTTCACAGGTTTGTTGTGTGATGAGGCTTGAGAAGGAGAAGTTGCTAAGATTTCTCCAAGATGGTCATGCCATCATGTTTATCTATGAAATGAAAAATGGCTTTGAATGGGCCAGCATTGCGGACAATCAGGCAACCTTTGATGATGTTCTTAAAAAGTTGATTAAGGAAATCAGGGATACCAGAGGGCCCTATTTTGATAAACTTGAAATATTCACTCATATCTTGGAAAGGAAGAAAGTAGTTTGGATGGAGGGTGCTCAAGGGTGGACCTCCTGGGTTGAAGACTATAATGATGCTCTACTCTGACTGTTCTTGGCTCCTTTTTGGTGTTTATACTCTCAAAAATTGTTATCTATTGTGATGCTCTATCTTACTTTGTAATAGTTTATTTTTCTGTGAACTTGGTGGGTTGAGGCTCCGCCTCCCCACTCATCTTCTTGTAATTCTCCCTTTTTGATCAATCGATATATAATTCAAAAAAAACTATTGTTTATTTTATAATTAAAAAATATTTTAATTAGATTACGATGGTAATTAAGATTAGGGAATACTTATGACAAGAACTATTTAATAATTAAATTACAATATTAAAAAAGACAAATACTAGATACTACCTAACCTTGTTAAAATATAAAATAATAAATAAAATTTATGAATATACTTGTGATATAATCTAATTTTTATATAATAAAAACATATATTTTATTATTTAAATCTATAAGTTACATCCATATTTAAAGATTACTTGTGTATTGAGTAGATCTAATCTATAACCCACAAGTTTAATTTTGTGAGTTTAAAACTTATGATCACACATCTCACATCTCTATTCTTTTATAATTGTCAATGATTGATAATATAAAAATATGTAAATAAAAATTATCGTTAAGACAATTATAGTTTTAGAAGTTGATCTCAAGGTTTAAGTAAAATTCTGGCATTAAAAATGGATTTATGAGATTCTTGTAATTTATATTTAGAATATACAATATCAACCCAAATAACTGAATTCAGATCTGGCTAACTATAAGATTGAACAAGGACAGTTAAAAGTTTTCATGGGAAGAACAAACAGTTGGTCTTCTTTGAGCCCTTCCAAGATAAAGCAGAAGGGGTTCGGTGAGCAGTATTCTTCCATTGTAACATCTAAAATAGCACTCTTCAATTTTCTGATAAATTTTATTCTATTTTAAATAAGAAAAACATTATAATAAATATGAAAATATAGAATAAATAATTCATTAAAATTATAATAATTATTTTCCAAATATCCATATATATAAATATCAAACTGTAAGATATTTATTAAATTAACATTTAATCTAATTATTAATGAACTTACATCAAATCATGCAGTATGCATGCATGGCTTATATAAAGATTATAATCTAACTATGAATAGACTTATGACTTAAAGAGTCTAAAAACAATTAAATCAAATTTTTAATAGATTTATTTATTACTAGTTTAAATTAACTTAAAATTTTGTCTTTTATTCCAACTATTAATAGATTTAAAATTATAAGCAACTCTTGTTCACTAAAAGAAGTTGCATGCAATGAACCCACAGTACAACCTCTAAATTCGGGTAAGATATACAAATAAATACCCTTTTGCTCCATTTGGGCGCATGCCTTACCTCTGAGTTTACTTTTGTAATTGGGAATCCAGTTTTGACAAGAATGGGGAATTTTTGTTCGAAAGTTTTTCTCATCCTGAGAGGAGATCCTTTGACGACCGAGCAACAGCCTCTTCTCCAAAGCGAAAGCGAAACAGAAAGAAGTGTTTTCAGTGAAGTTTGTATTCACTTGAATATCCGTACTCGAAATCGTAGAAAACGATACTTTGTGTTTTGTGAGATACCATTAGACAATGACTGTCTAGGCTTCATTTTTTATGAAGCTTCGAGGCCACGGAGCAGCAGTGATCTTCAACCTATGATTGACGAGCAATTAGAGTTTTCACATGCCATACACCAAAATCTACAAGTAGAGTTTTTTTGGGGCCTGAGTGACTTTTCCATTTTAAGTAAGGTAAGTAGAGTTTCGGTGCTGCCCTCCTTTGAGAGAGAACTAAATAGCCTTAGGTCGTTCAATGTTATATGTGAAGACCGTGGAGTTTTTCTATTCCGATTTGTGCTATATTGTTTAGATGATGGCAGACTTAGCGACTATGCGATGGGCCTTATTGTTTCGGAAGACTTGTTACAGACACGCAATATGCATAGATTTGAGGATATGATGCAGCGACTCGGGAAAATACGTTATTTTGTTGGCACTCATAATCAGCTAAGAGATCCGAGGGTGATTAGTTTCTTGCAGAGATTAGGTAGATATAATATAAGCATGCGTACACATTTTTATGATGATGGGGAGAGGAGCGATGAAGAGGCTGCAGAGATGTTGGGATCACCCACGCCGTGGAGTGAAGGATTAGAAGAGGCACAGATTGTTTGTGCAATTAGCCTTGACCGAATTCAAAGAGACGAGCAAGTAAAAGCTTTGGAATGCAAACATGCGTATCATTATGCATGCATCTTGCGCTCAACTAAGAGAAAGAAGCGGTGCCCTCTATGCCGTCAAAGTTATAAATACAAAGACGCCGTATCAGAATAGAAATTCTCTGCTATCTGCAGAAAAGAGATTGATTGATATACAGTATGGTGTCTTTTCTCAGTGAAGCGGGAATGATTTCTCAAAACATGGTTTAATCATGGTGGGTGGAAGTGTTAAATCGAAATCTCGGTGGAAGTGTTTTACACACAGGACAGTGGGTTCCTTGATTACTAGTTGTATTTCTTTTGCAAAAGCATCAAGGTATAAATATTGGTATTTGTATTTTTTTCAAGATCTTCTTTTCAAAGGTTTAATCTATTCTATACTATCACAATTTCATAGAGTTCATGGCAATTTCCATTTTTCTGAAAGCTAGATATTTTACATTTGCATGTAGTCTTCTTTTTTTTCTTGAAAATCTTTAATTTATTCATTTTATGCTGAAAAATGCAACAATATCTCTAAGTATGGGTAATTTAAATTTTTTAAAAGTTATAAATAATTTGAATTAATTGATAATATTCATATAATAAATTTATTAACAATAAGATTAACATTTAGTATATTGGTTAAGTATGGGTAATTTAAATTTTAAAAAATTATTAACAATAAGATTAACATTTAGTATATTGGTTAAGTAGTTTGTTGTTGTTCCTATCAAAATTCAAACTTATGCTAATGACAGATTTGAACCTTACTTAACTGATTCAAATGCTAGCATATTATTTACCGACTACCATGCACATGCGGTTCATCATGAGGAGAAGCATTTTAACTTCAGTTTACCTCTGCACATGGCAGTTCAGTCAGTGAAACAATAGTTAAGTGCAATTATAAAATTAGAAACACAGAATAGCGGGTTTTGTTTCGTTGTTATTTCCATTGTCGCAGAATGGCTGGTTCTGGCTTTGCATTTGAAGTTGGTTTGTTCTCAACTTCTGCTGCGACTTCTCTGCCAAAAAGATCACGCGGGTAATCATCATATTTGCCAAGAAATTATATGATTTTGGTGCAAAATGAAAAAGAAAAATCTGTTTGGGTGCGAATTTCAGTTTTTTCATTGCTACATTTAGTTTTGTTATTTTCTTTGGGTACCAAATTCCTTTTATTTTGAGTTTTGAGTTTTGATAAATAATTTGTTATGTTATAAGTTTTGATAAATTTGGTGTTGACCATTTAAAAATTGGGGATTGAAATTTGAGAATGAGATTCTCATATATGTTTTTTAAATAGGTTAAATGATTTGTTATATTTTGACTATAAGTACCTCTAAATATTAGATCCTATTTTTATTTTTTTAATAATAGAAATAGTTTTTCTATACTTTATATTAAATTTTTTAATATTTTTAAATTTGATTTTATAATTTTTTTTATATCTTCATTTTAGATTATATTCAATGTTCTATTACTAATTTTAGATTAACTGAGTATAGATTAATATAATAGTATAATCTAATATTAAAAACTAAATGAATATAATTTTTGCTAAATAATAAAGTGGAAATAATAAGAAAAATCTTTAAAAATTTAAATTATATAATAATTATAAAAATTAAATATGTTTAAGATAGATAGATAGATAAAAAATTTACGTCCATGAGGCTAAACATAGCCTATGGGACAACAAGGCATCTTAAGCTGACTTCAGTAACTTGGTCTGTTTCTTGTGCAAGCTGATGATGAGCCCACCTAACTTCTCAATGTACTCCTCGTTGAATAGGTTATGCCAAGAGCTATCTGATATAGTATCCACAAATTTATCCCTGTTGTTCTTGTAGGCTTCACATTCTAAAATAAAGTGATGTTCAGTTTCCACTTTCCTAGAGTTGCAAAACATGCAAATTCTCTCTTCCCAAGCCTCCTTTGGCCTCTTCCAATGCTTGGTCTCACATCGGAGTTGATGGGAGTTGGTTCTTAACTGGGTAATAAGAATTTTATCTCTCCAAGAAATGTTAGCGCCTATGTACGCTTTTTGGAGTTGATCACATGCAGGGTTGAGCTCATTGATATAATATATTTTCTTCCTTCCAATCTCATTTCCCCAATTTCTCTTGTAAAATTTCTCCATAACGAAGACCTTTATTTCTTTGTTATTTGTGGGGCACAAGTTGAATTGGATATTCCATTTCCTCATCCACTTGATTTTTTGTTGCATCCACATCTTTTTTCGTGTTAATGCAATTTAAATTATAATCCTAAAAATAATAACTTTGTTTAGCTTATGTGTGTGATTATAAATAATACAATTTTAATTATTTTTTTAAAAAAATTAAAGTTCTATGTTTGTAGATAATCTTGGAGTCTTTTCTCTTATTCTATCTACAACAGCTGAAGAATTTGGAATTGCATTTCACTTGGACTAAAACACTCTGATATTTATCTCATGGGCATGTCCTCTACCATGGACCAATGCAAACTTTGAAGAGAAACCAAGAGATTCAAATCTCATCCAAATTTTCTTATGAGATGCCATTTCATTGGAATATATTGACTTCTTAATAAATTAGTCACTTTTGATTTCAATCTAAATACTAGGATAACCCTACTTCTAACAAATGACAAAGAAAATCTAAAAGATAAAGGGAAGAATTATTCAAAATGAGTTTATTTTATTTATCATTGAGTAAAAAGTATATATTTTGAAAACGATTCTTACTTAGCTAATCTTCACACATATAAATATATAGGACAATGTAATATTTTTTGTTAGTGTTTCAAATTGTTTATCCACACTATATAAGAAATAGCATTCAACACCAAGGTGAGAAAGTATATATGAAAACATGGAAAGAGATACATAACTTGAATATTCAAAGAGAAGTATGGTTCTTTATTTCTAAGTTCTATTAAACTTATAAGGTAGTCCTTATAGGCCCTCATTAAGATAATTAAAAGTACAAATAACAATAAATAAGATCCTTTCCAACATGTCTTATATAATAAGACTCACACTATACTAGCTAACCACATATGCAACATGAATCAACAAACATGATCTATAGATGTTACTATAGTAAAATGTTCTCTCGAGATCAAATATACATTTGTAAAACAAGAATGAATGCAATTTAGAAAGGCACAAATATGCATAATTCTTTGAATATATACTATCATCTCACCGTGCTAGTTTGTCATGAATTGTGTACAACTGAAATATTTATAGAAGAAGACCTTGAAACAAACTAGAAATAGTCTACTAAATAACTAATGCCACATTGATGGTTGGGGAGGAAAGATATTCATTCAATGCAAGTGTTCAATTGTCTTCCATTTTGACAATGAGAACTTGGAGGTAGTAGCTTAAAGATTCAAGATAGAGACATCAATTGTATATTGTACTTTTGACTTGCATAGTATACATGTATGTAAATTATCTTATTGACTTAATTATAGTAACTTTAATTATAATTGATGTTCATAGTAGGTTTTTTTATTGTAATAAGTGTGGAAGGTCTCCAACTTGATATAGGTCTAACACAAGCCTTAAAACCCCAAAACTAGAACAAACCCAATCAAAGAGACAACAAAGATCCAATAAAGATAGAAAGACATTCAAAATTGTACAATAAGAAAAGGGAAGAGGGCTATCCACTTGGTATGCAAGAAATTTCTCCACCCCCTTTTCTAGTGCACAATCGAAAGGAAGATAACCTAATCAACTAAATTTAGACTTATGCGCTAAGTGAGTGCAATGATCTTAGTAATTAATACATTTGGAAAATTAATCTAATGATGTCAGATAAATGATTAAAATAAGATAAACTAGGTAGTTTTAAGAAATTGCATATTGATAGAAATAAATGGGAACCTACAATAACAAAAAATGGAAAGTGAGGAACTGTACCAACCTATAAACCAAATTTGAGAGTGATCTATTGAGAACAAAATTCATGGGTCATTTTAATCCTAGGGTTTTTATTGAGTTTCAGTAGAAGACCTTTCGACAAAACCTATACTTGCCAAATCCAGTCTTGACAATCACACTACGTATTCCTATACAGAAAAAATTAGGTTTGAAAGTTGGATAGAGGGGTTTGCCTCAATCAAACCCCTATTTGGAATCAACCTTGACATGAAATGAAAGTTTGTTTTCATATAGCATACACTAGATCTAAAAAATAGAATGTATCTATACAATGGGAAAAGGGAAGCAATGAAAATAGGATAAATCACCTCCCTTTTTCAAAATTGCACATTCAGAAGGAAGATACCCCAACATGCTCAAGAGGTGACTCAAGCTCTAAATGGGCACAATGATTTCCTTCACTAAATATGTAGTTCTAAAATGAAAAATGATAATAAAGATAGAAATAAAAATTATGAAAGATTTAAATGCATCTAGAAAATAAATAGGAAACTTGAGCAACTTCAGATCTGAATAACTAATAGATAGAATGTTGAAAGTACTTGTATCAACTTTTCTAAGATCCCACAATTGTAACCTATTTTCTTATTAAATTTGAGTTTGTTTTTTAGGGTATATGTCAGTGTTTTTGACCTGTACCTAAGTATAGGTCAAATTTTTTGACTTGTACCTTAGGTTTTTGCCAAAACTTTCAAGATTGTTCTGACTATTCTTGATCTACCCAAAAAAAATGTGACAACTCTGTAGATTTTTCCAGCACACAAAAAAATGGGGAAAAGGTTGGGTAAAATGGATTTGCCTTGGTCAAATCCTTGTTCAATAATCAACCTTGAAATTGAATTGAAATTTCACAAAGGAAAGTATGTAAATAGGTAAATGTTAGATTCACCTTGCATTAACCCTTATGGATGGATATAGAAATTGCACGCATACCCATTAAAATTATTGAATGTTCTTGGAATCAATGATTTGACCTTGAATTTAATGAACTATAACTGATTGAATATCCAAATGAACTGAAGAAACAATGATTAGAGATCACCGAGATATTGAAATGATATGTAAGATGATTAAATCAGTCAATATGTTCTCATTGATGTCAACTAGTTTTGATAGTACTTATCATGTTAGTTACAAACATCTGAACATCTGTTGAAGGAAGAAAAGATGAAGAACTGAGATATCTACATGAGGAAAAGATGGATATGACAGATAAGGATAAGGTAAACATTGGGTAACTTATTGATGAGTCTATGGATTTATATTGTTGACTTGAGCATTTACATTAATCTATTATGAAGAAGAGATTTGAAATTGAACAAGTCAATGTGGTCAGTAATTGAGGATTTTTGTATACACCGAGCCAGTGCAGTGTATATCGAGTGACAATATTATTCGAGCTAGTTAGCTAGTTATCACTGACGCATTTCTATATCAACTGAGTATGGATGAAAACATTAAATGCAAAGAACAGCTAACTGAATTTGATGAGTTGGAAATTGTTATGATTTCGAGGTTAAGGATGAAGTTTGTTATGAGATCCACAACTGACAAAATTTGTAGAAGATCTAAAGGATGAGATTGAAACATGTTAATGACACATCTGTCGAGGAAGGTTTAAGCAATAAAATGGACGAAGGAGATTAAGTGGAAAAATCTAATGGCTGATATGAAAATGATTTAGTTGTCTATATAAGAGATATGAGTTTCATTATTGAAATATACTGGAAAGAAGAAGACTACAGAGATTTCACATGAAGACTTTATTCATGCATGCTTGATCAAATTGGTTATTGAAAGAACCAAGCTGCAGACATTACCAAGCGTTAGAGAACCATTTACCGAGTGAAAGTAAGTTGAAGAATATTAAGGAAGTGAAATTGATTAATGATCAGAGGACTTGTACGGGCTTAGCATAGATCTGAATATTTGCAATTCAATTGTATTTGAATCAGATCAGTACTGTATCAATTTAACCATTGATTCAAAAAATCTCTTAACCGAGTGGAATTAATAGTCTTATGTTCTACCCTATGACATTCGTTGAATGTAAAGTGTTATCTTGTTGACCCCATAGTGAATGTTGGTCAAAAGTTAAGCGTTAGTGATAAATCCTCTAACCAGGTCACACCTAATAGTGTATATTGTAACCTTTAACAGGGTTGGCTCTTCACCGAGCTTACTTCAGAAGAGTGAATTATTTTGGGTTATCGGTCCCAGGTGGTTTTTCCCTTAGCAGGGTTTCCATGTTAAATCATCATGTTATGTGTTATCTGTTATGATTGTTTTGCTATCCTACTTTACATACTGCATAGTTGATTTAGTTGGTAATCACAGTTGGATATTTACTGGTAATCGGTAAATTGAACAGACAGATTGATATTTTGTGTTATCGAGCTGCATAATTTGTTGGAATTGTTTCATAAGGTACATATTTGTATTTGGGACTGTAGGATAACTGATCTAACTGATTCACCCCCCTCTTAGTTATTCTAACAATTGGTATCAAAGCGTATTGGTTTCTTGGAAGAAAGTTTTAAGGACTTGAGCAAAAATATTACAAGATGTATAAGAGGGAAGTGTCGAAGCTGAACAAAGACAACTTTACTACATGGCAAAGTCAAATGAGACTTCACATATCTAGAATTGGAGATTCTATTATACCTTTACTTGATAATGGCTACATACAACCGACGGTTGGAACTTTGACTCTTGATCAGTTAAGAGACTGACATGAACACAATATTACTATGATAGAGATTGATGCTACTCTATCTGATGCTGAATTTGAGGATGTCAAGGATTGCACTACAATGAAGAAAATGTGGGATAAACTTGATCTAGTTTATGGTGGTGATGCAAATGTGATGAGAGCCAGAGTTGAAAGCTTGAGAGGCAAATTTGATGGCATGAAGATGGATGAAGGAGAGAACATTACATAATACACAAATTGAATCAAAGAGGTAGTCAATGTTATTCGAGGAGTTGGTGGTATCATTTCTGAAGATATAATGGTAAGTAAGATACTAAGAATCTTGTTACATGTCTATGCAATCACAATATCTGCTATTCATGAAATGAGGTCTGCACCTAATAGCACTCTTACTCTTGATAATCTGATTGGAAAGTTAACAACTTTTGAGCTGAACAATTTTGATAATAGTGTTGTACCGAGTGTTGAGTCTTCTTTTATGTCATCTCTTAAGATTGGTAAATCTAGCAGTAAGCATAATATAAGGAATGAAAGTGATAGCAATATTGATGATGAGCCTGATGAGCTTAAAGCACTTATGGCCCAGAGACTGCAGAAAGGTAAAGGAAGGTATAAGGGAAAGTTACCTTTAGCTTGTTTTAATTGTAAAGAGGTTGGCCATATTGTTTCTAGATGTCTTAATAGGAAAGAGGAAGATAAAGAAAAAGACCAATGTGGTGATGGGAAGTATGGCAGAAGGAATAACAGAGGTTACCAACACTACAACAGAGATAACTAAGATCACAAAGATAAGGGCAAAAAGGCATGTTACCTTGTTGATGAATATGACATCAACACTGACACTGATAATGATATTGAGGTAGTATTGTTGTAATGAAAGATTATTCAGAAGAGGAGGAAAGGTATGTAGAAACAACACTTATTTCTAAAGTTAGTAAGAATGATACTTAGATCATTGATAGTGGTTGTACACATCACATGACTGGTGATGAAGATAATTTTGATCATCTTGAGCATTATAATGGAGGATCAGTGAAAATGGGAAATGACACAACTTGCATGGTTAAAGGAAAGGGATCTATTTTATTGAATGATAGAATTAGATATGATAATGCATATTGGGTAAAAGGACTTAATTACAATTTGTTGAGTGTAGCACAGTTGAATAACTCAGGTCACTGAGTTGCATTTGAAAGAAAGAAGGTAAAAATCTATGATGAAAATGGAAAGCTTGTCGGAATAGGGGGACAATCAAAAGGCAATTTATTTTATCTTGACAATGCTGAAACTTCTTGTTTTCTGGTGAAAAATGAAGATGCATGGTTATGGCTTAAGAGGTTATGTCATGTAAATTTTGATAACATGATTAAGATTAGTAGAAAGAGAAAAGTTAGAGGATTACGTAGTCTAACCAAACCTGGTTATGTTATGTGTCATCAATATCAGAAAGGAAAGATGAAAAAATCTAGTTTTAAAAGTAAGGACTATTCATCTAAAGGAATTTTGGAGTTGGTTCACACTGACTTATGTGGTCCTATGAGAACTCAAAGCTACTATGGTGATAGATACTTTATTTTTTTTGTTGATGACTATACTAGATTGATGGCAATTATGTTCTTGAAAGAAAAATCTGAGGCATTCAAACTGTTTAAATGGTATAAGGCTAAAGTTGAAAAAGAAACCGAAAAAGAATTAAAATGCTTAAGGTCTGATAAAGGAGGTAAGTTTGTTTCTGATGAATTCACTAACTTTTATAATGAGAATGGTAACAAAAGGAAGGTTTCTGCACCTAGAACACCACAGTAGAATGGAATTGCTGAAAGGAGAAACCGATCTATTGTTCATTGTCTAGAACATTGATGATTGAGAAAAATGTTGCACAAATATACTAGAGAGAGGTAGTTAGCACAAAAATATATGTCCTAAACCAAGTTCAACTGAAGAAAGACACAAACAAGACACCTTACGAGTTATGGTTTGGATACACACCGAGTGTAAGTTATTTCAGAATCTTTGGTGGTAAGTGTTATATTCTGAAAGATGATAGGAATGGTAAATTTGACTCTAAAGGTGATGAATGAATATTCTTAAGATATTCTACTAAGAGTAAAGCTTATAAATGTTTGAACAAAGTTACTAATAAGATGATAGAAAGTGCTAATGTAAAAGTTGATGAGTTTGTTGATAAGAATGATGAAGAAAGCATGAAGGAACCAGAAGACTATGGTAGGTTTACTTATGTTGAAGATCCAGATTATCTACCAAAGCCACAGGCTGAGTCTATCGAGCATTAGGAAAATGCTACCAAGAATCAAAAAATGGAAATCGATAATCAGGAAGAAGCTACCGAGCAGGAAAATGAACTTGAACATAATGATGAGCAGAGAAGAGATCAAGTGCTAGCAAGATTTGTTAGAAGACACCATCTAGAGAATCAAATCATTGGAGATAAGAAAGCTGGCATGCTGACCAGAAGTAAGTTAAGAAATAACACATGCTTAGTTTGTGAGTTTGAACCTAAGAATGTTAGGGATGCACTTAAAAATGAGGAATGTATCAATGCTATGAATGAGGAAATTGAACAAATTAAAAAGAATAAGACATGGACATTGGTACCTAGACCAAAGGATAAAAATGTTATTGGTACTAAGTGGATATTCACACTAGTACATTTGACCTTATTTTTTGACCAACAAATAAAAAGGTTTTGTTTGGTTGGATTATAGAAGGAAAACTTTGAATTTTTTTAATCCATACCCGTGTTGGTCAAAATTTTGACCAATACCGTGGAGGGCATAAATGTAAAAAAAAAGGTTTCATTTCTCATTTCATTATTTAGGCACACGAGCACGACAAATTAGATCAAGGGCAATGCGCGAAGGAGGACCGCATGTCTGTAAGTTTTTAAACCCTCCTAGCTTTTGTTTGCAGTGGTTCTAGCCTTTTTGGTTCGCCACTTTTTGGCACTCAGCGTGGACACTGGCATGACTGTGTTGGAGTAGCACAATGTGTTATGGCTCTATTTGCAGTGTGCACCCATATTTGGCTTTCATTTGTACCTGTATTTGGCACCCTTCTTGAGTTTTGGCATTTTTCTATGTTTGATTTGCTATTCATGCAAAGTGAGGAATTTACATTCAGATCTCTGCTCTAGCATCAAAACTTGGTGAGTTTAATCTTTACCATGGAAAATGCCTAAAATATTTTGAAACCTTAATCTCAACATGGTCTTTGGTATAAGGAATTATCGGCACAATTTTGGCATTATGTAACTGAGTATATGCTAGCAGCCCTTTTTTTTAAGCCATCGCCCTAAAAATATATGTTGATAGTTTGTCCCTTTGGTATCATTTTGGTGGACTTTGTCAAGGGGAATACGATAAATCTCAAGCTCAACCAAAAGGAACTACAATAGAAAAAGATTGCCTTCTTGAGATAGGTATAATAGAAAGAGCCCTTGACTCTGTAGAGAACATAGAATAGGTAACATCTTGCAATAAGAATTTGTCTTTTGAAAGTTATGGTTGTGTGCTATAATTGTGTCACACTTCTATGAATCATTCCATTCAAGAACACTCAAGAATGAGGTCTCAAAAATCGATCCATAGCTCCCTAGGCATGGAGTGCAAGGGTTTTTAAGAATGCTCTCAGCCAGAGCTATTAAGCCAATAACCTTGCTAGTAAACCATGCAATGGGAGATTCAATGAAGACAAGGGCAAGAATGCCAATATCCTCAAGAATCAAGAATGAAAATGCAATGCAATGCTATGCTAGAAATGGAAATGCAAGTTAAGCTATGAAAATGAAATGTAAGTATCAAAAAACCTCCTAGTTAAGCTAGATGAATTAATCTAAAGCATAAAGGAAATCGAAGCTAAGAATGCTATGAAAATGAAGCTACTATGCAAGAAATGAAACTATGATAACATGGATGCAAAAGCCAAGAATGCTCCAAATCTCCAAAAGCTCCAAAGTGACCTAGAAAACTTGCAGCATAACATTAGCATAAAAAGTTGGGGATCTAGAATGAAGAAGATAGCTCTCCTTTTAAAGGAAATGAGAAGGAATGGACCATGAAGATTAAGAGGAAAAAGATTTAATCAATAGTGGAGCTTAAAAGAGGAGAAATCCATGTGCACAAGTATCCTCCAATAGGAAAATAAGAGTTAACTTTTGTGTCCATATGAGACAAAAAGTGTTTTTTCCCTTTTTATAAAATAAGAATGATGCTTTATTTGTGCAACTTAGGATAAGAGGAAAAGTGGGAGCTTTTTATTTAATAAAAGGGGAGGAAATATTCCTTTTAATTAAATAAAGACTTAGGATAAGATGGTTAGCCCATAGAAAATAATTGAATAAATGATAGAACTAAGATTTGATCAAGAGTAAGCAATTGATGATTTAGCAAAAGGGGCTAATAGTCTAGATGACCATTTTTAGGTGTATACAATGGTGAACACATATCTCTTCAAAAAGAAAGGAAAAATAGGCATATCTCTTCAAATATTGGTACAAAAAGGAAGATGCTTCTAGAATATGAAAATGAAGCTAAGAGGATGTAGGGGATTATAACTATTTTGGTTAATTATGTTTGTTGCCCAAATATGACATCGAACCCAAGTATAAGACTTGGAAGATATTTAGGGTTTGATAATTTTTTTATTTTTGGAAAGTAAAAGCATTTGCAGATACCCTTTTCCAAGTACTATAACATACCAAAACCCTACTGTGGACTTTTTTGGACCAGTGTTGACTATTTCCATACAGTGACTTCAAGAGTTCTTAAAAAGGCCTCAAATAACAAAGCAATCCCATACTCCTCATACTTCCAAGACCCCAAACCTTTAGTAGTCTCTTATAATGATTCAAAATGTCCAAATCTCCAAGCAATTAAACACAGTCCCATTGCAACACCGAAAACCCCAATTTTATGTCTCCAAACCCTTATTTTTAGGGCTTTCTCAATGTCCTATCTCCACGCACTTCTGCATCAAATTGGTGACTGATTCACCATCTACTCAACATGTTAGAACATTTTCAAACATAAAACTTGTTGGAAATATAGATGCAGTAACTGAGAGGGGGGGTGAATCAGTTAACCACAAAAATATTACCACTGATCCCTTAAATATCTTAACAAATTATTTACTATGCCACTCAGTAAATAAATAAAGAAATGTTGAAAACTTGATCCTTAAAGTGTGTAATAATTAAACTGTTCTTAAGCATTCATTACTGATTAACTTACATGAATAAAGAAAATAACATGAACACAAGAGACACCAGATTTACCGTGGAAACCCAATATGGGAAAAACCACCAATGTAACTAGTTACTATTTTTCACTCTTCTGAAGTGATGCCCAGTTAGAATCCAACCTAGTAAAAGGTTACAAAACACACTGTTAGGTGTGACCTTGTTAGAGGATTTAATCACCCTGCTAGGAGTGGCCTTGTAAGAGGTCTTGAAACAATTCAATAGAACTGTTACCTTGCTAAAGGATTTACAAAATGGTTGTTAAACCAACTCGGTTAAGAGATTTTGATATCACTGCTACAATTGCTAGAGAGTAACAATGAAATGACTTGCAACTAAATTTCTGAATATAGATCTCTGTTCTATTTCACTAGATCCTTACTAATCAATTAAATCTTTGCTGCTCCTCAAGGATATCTGACCATCCTTTAAAATTCGCACACACCTTTCTTCAAAATGATTTCTGCATGCTGTATATGTTTTATTCACCACTTGACCTTCTATATATATATGTCATTTCATAATCATTTAGATTGTCAAGTCGGCACTAATAATTATTATAACAGTCGGCTGGGATAAACAAACTGTAATAACAAAATTCTTTGAAAGGGCCGACCTTGCTTGGTAAACATTAATCCTGAAAAGATTTCCTTCGGTGACTGAGAGAACTCGGTAACCATAGCGAATTCTGCAACATCCTTTGGAGACCAAGAGAGCTTGGTAACCACTAATTTTCCTTTGATAACTGAGGAGGCTCGGTTAGCACTGTTACCCTGTCATGTTTCCTTTAGACACCCGAGGGAACTCGGTAGACACTAAAAACTGCCTAGCTGACTGACTGAGCTCGGTAGATACTGAAAACCACTTAGCTGACCAACTGAACTCGGTAGATACTGAGAACGATAATTGATATGACATTTGTGTGACATCAAAGACAACACATAGTTAATCCAACAATGTCCTTCAGCCAATTGTATCCAACAAAAACTCACCCCTTGTTTGGACAGATTAGCCACTGCAATACTTTGGCATTCATTTTCAATGTATTTTTTCACTGTTCAATGTTGTGATCACCTTTAACCCTGCTCGATTTTGCATATGCAATGTTAGGAATTTATAATAAAATTTAAAAAATGTCACTCCATGAAGATTAGGCCTCTATGTTCATGGAATGACCCCCATTCTTCTTAAAGTCCTACTATAGTAACAAAACAGAGAAAGAAAACTGTACAAGTCAGTATATGTCATTGTTGTCTGGGTATAGTCACATTAGGTGACTCTCAAAACATTTCAAATCTTACTGTGACCTTCAATTGACTTATTGGACTCTTGTAGATGTTATGCAATCAAGATTTACATTTAAATCCACTCATGAGATATAAAATGAAGAGAATACAGTTTTTTTGTTACTAATTCTCAATCATTGTTACATATTGTGTGCTAGAAAGTAGTCACACTTCTATGAATCATTACATCCAAGAACACTCAACAGTGAGGTCTTGAATAGCGATTCACAGCTCTCTATTCATGGAGTGCAGGGGTTTGTATATGAGGCCCTCAGATTGACCTAGTTATGCCCATGCAAGTACACCAAGAAATGAGAGATTCAAAGATGAATAGCAAGTATGCTAATCTCCATGCTCATCAAGTTATTGCATGCAAATGAAACTAGTCTAGATGATAACAATGCAAGAAATAAACTATTCTATTGAAATGAATGCTTATACAATGTTAATCTATGAAAGGAAACATGAATTTAAACTATTATGTGAATGCAATATTAATCTAAACTATGGATTTCCATAAGGCATGAGAGAAGAAGACAAGAAGAAAGAAGTCTCAAATATCCAAGCTCCAAATGTGCTCAAAAGCTTCTTCCAAGATTGCTCTCCAAACCTGCAGTATAACAATAACATGAAAATTCTAGGATCTGAAATGAGAAGGAAAGGGCTCCTTATATAGGAAAATGTGGAAGAGAATGCATCCTCAAGAGAAATGTGGGATAAATCCAAAAAGAGGAAATAAAGCTCATTTTTTAGAAAGTGTGGAGAGAAAAGGGATTTTATTTATTTTTAATTATTTGTTTCCCTTTTTTTCATCACAAAGAGCTTTAAGTAAATTTTTTTATTTATTTAAAAGAATGATTCTCTATTAATTAAATAAGATAACATTATTTAATTAAAAGAGAGATATCATTCTAAATAAGATAAAATCATTTAATTAAAGAAGATTTTAATTAAATAAATTTATTTTATTTTAAAAGATATTTCTTTCAATTAAATAAAGTTATTTTATTTATTTATGAGAGAATATTTCTTTTAATTAAATAAAATTATTGAAAGAATCAGGAAAAGGATTTTTGTTTTGTTTTTATTGATTTATTTCCTTTTCCATCACAGATTTTGCTTTAAGTGGGGATTTTATTTATTTAAAAGAGGAATTATCTTTTAAATAAATAAGATAAGTTTATTTAATAAAAAGAGGAATATTTAATTAAATAAGATAAAATCATTCAATTAAAAGGGGTTTTAATTAAATAATATTATTTTATTTAAGATATTTCTTTTAATTAAATAAGCCTATTTTATTTATTTAAAAGAGAATATTTCTTTTAATTAAATAAAATTATTGATGAAATGATCAAACTTTAGAAATATTTGAATTATTGATTTAATTGTGATTTGATCAAGGAATTGATTTGAAAATTGCAAAACATTGATTCAGGAAATTGATAAATTAATAAATGGGGCCCAAAGTCTAGGCGACCATTTTAAGGTGCATGCACATATTACTAACGCATGAAACAGTCACATAAACTTCTTCAAATCATTCAATGGAAGAAAATGAATGACTGAATTAATCCCTTATTGCATAATGAAAATGGAATCCAAAACAAGGCTCTTAAGACCTTTCCAAAATCACAAATTGCACACAAACTAGTTTTTATCTTTTATTTATTGTTCTCATCCGTACATACTAGGGATCCTGCTCGTACATTCCTTGTTTGGTGTATATATAATCCTATTACAACTGCCATAACCATATTTGGTTGGTCGTGATTTTAGCTAATGGAGCTTGTAGACACTGAAATAATTATTCTTTCATCTATCAATATGTTATTATTTGATCCATTAATAATATTCATCAACATCTATCATTATTATATTATTTATCTTCTATTATCATTCATAATTATTTAATCATAGAGTCAACATTATCTATCAAATTAATAAATAAAATTCTCATTATTCATAATTTATTAAATCAATTAATATCAAATTCCACATAATATGCACCGATTATCCATTTTATTAATAACTAAATCCTAAAAATCCACTTCATCTACTTAACTACCTAATCTTTTCACTTTACTCACTCTTGCACTGAACTAACACTATTTTGTGCAAATAGCTAATTATTTTGTGAATTTACTCACTCTTGCACTGAATTAACAATATTTTCCACGGCATTTGATCTAAGGTTTGTATGAAATAGAATAGAGTGCTTTAATTATTTGATTTTAATGCTTTTTTATTATTCTATTTTCACTGCTTACATCGTCTAGTGATGTGCACCATTGAATGTAATAATTTTGATCCAAGCAATAGGAACAAATTCAGATTGAGAGTAACCTTATTGAGTAAGATTAAATAAGACATTGATATTCATTAAGATCATATTACATCAGTCTAATTATAGATTTATAGGAAATCGATATTGAGATTATATATCTCATATTTATATATGTGCTAAGATTAGAATCAATTGATATTAAATAGTGATTGGTCTATAAGAATCATCATTGTGATATTGTGAAGAATTATATCATCATTATTGAAGATACATACATAGATCTGAGATTAAAATAAAATTCCTTCTACATACAAATCTGATCAAACTTTAACATAGAAGACTATTCAATAATTGATAGGAGGGCAAGAAGCTTGGTTCAGGTTTGCCTTTCTAATCCACTGCTTCTAAATGAACTAGGAGAAACCACTGTCATTAACCTCTTGACAAAGTTACGAAATTTGTATTGGACAAAGTCCCTCGTCAACAAAATTTTTCTTTGGAAAAAAGTATTTGTTGAAGATGAGCAATGTCAATTTTGTGATAAAGCCCTTGATTGCCTTCAGAATTGTAGCAATATCACCCCTATAAAAGTACCCATAAATGCAAGAAAATCCACCTTATCTACCTTCCATATGAAATAAGCTGTAGGGAAGTCAATGAGACTAACAACTGCTGCAATTATGGTGGTGTTAAAAGAGTAGAGTTAGAAGAAAAAGAGTCACCATGACTGTTATAGCCATTATAATATATATCGGCTCAGTAATCTTTTATTCAGTTGCTAAGTTGTTTCTAATTGCAAGGCTAGCCACTAAGTGTTGCAATACTCTTTATTGTGTATGAGTTTCTTTTCGAACCTGGTCAATATAAAAAAATGCATTGCAAGAAGGGAATGTGAATGTAACACAACAATGGATGGGGATACAATATATGTGAAAACATGCATTCAACAAAAGTTTTTTAATCTTTGAAAAAGTTCTTGTGTTGCATTTATATTTTTTTGCATTCAATTTGTAGCATTTCTAGGGTTTCAAGAGTGGTTCTATCAACAGAGGGATTGATACATCTTATCTTCAAGAAGTTCATATTTTTCCAAGCCCTATATTAAATAGGATGTGCTTAGGAATATCAATTCTTTCTAATATTTTTCCTTTGCATTGATGACTATTAAGTCGGGTTCCAATCTGATCTAAACTTAATAAGGGTTTTGTAATTCAATCAAATAGATGGATAATGGTATTCAAAATGATATTACTAAAAGATCTACAACTTCTGAATATAATATCAATCTGATAATTATTTTCTACTTCTATATAAGCCATTTTGAGATCTCTTGTTTCTCAGATCAAAGACTCATTTTATTCCATGATCAATCTTCTTTCTTTATCCAGGTCGATTTGGCCAAGAATATCTTGAAAGAGTGGTTCTATTGTAATGATGGTTCTATTTGCAACAAACTTGTTAGAAACATGAAAAGAAAACATGTTAGCAATTCCATCATTTGTCTATTGTTTGGGACAGTCACCATAGAATTATTTGGACTGTCTCTCCTCTTGCCTTGTAAGGTTAAAATGACCTTTTTTTCTTCCCTCCATGAATAGACCCTTACTGTCTTGCACTTGTGCAATGATAGGACACCAATGTGTGCACATAACTATATCTTCTTCAATCACACTACTCTTCCAATTTTCCATCTTTTGTTCACTGTCATAATCATCATTTTTTAGAACCATTATTGATGCTCCAATCTTCTAATCCTCTTTCATAGACCTCTTCCTTGTGCGACTCTTCAAATCAGCATACTCTTGCTTTCCAAAAAAGATAACCCTTATCTCATATGAAGAATTATTTTTGCAAAGGCTTGAGAATAAAATTTTTACCATCCTTATGAACAAGTATTCTTGTACCCATCATATTTTCCTTCTTAGGGACTGCCAAGGTCTTCCTAAGAGGATGTGACAACATGTCATTGGTACTATATCACACAAAAATTTCTCCTTGTACTCACCAATAGAAAAATCTACATAATCATGTTCCCTACTCACAAGACTTTGCTCATCACTCATTCATGAGGCTCTATATGGTCTATCATGTGCAAATTTCTTCAAATGCAATTCAAAACAAGATTGCTAATTGCAAAACCACTTCTTTAATCTTCATCTCCTCTTCATACAAAATATTTTATACATCTTCATGTACTTTTCTATCAACCATGAGATATTCACATGCCACCACTTCAACTTCCAAATCTGTTACTTCTTCCAAAGAATCTTCTCATGCAACACTTTGTTGTTTTGGTCAGGACATATTAGTAGGTCAAGATATATTGATTATAAGTAAACTAGTAAACCAAAGGACATGCTTTTACTACTAATTCTCTATTTGTTGGGCATACTGATTATAATTACTTGACATATATCACAAATGTTTCTAATTAAGGTTGGCGAGATGATTATGCCTATCCTAAAAAAAGACTGTCAAATCATTATGCTTTCAAATCAATTACCTATTGACGTATCCCTTGTGAGGGAGAGAAGCCAAACACATAAAGAATATGCACATAAACACGACAACTAAAAAACTTAAATGGAATACACCAAGAAGTACCAAATGATGAATGCTCAATTGTTGTAATGGCAAAGCAATATCAGAACTGTCCATTTCTAGAATTTGATTTTTCTATAGTCCTAATGATTTTTCTTATTTCTTGTCTGTGCTCGGTGACAGGATTTTGAACATTGTTGACATACTTAAATGGAATACACAATACCAAATGATGAATGCTCAATTGTTGTAATGGCAAAGCATTAGAACTATCCATTTCTAAAATTTGATTTTGTATAGTCTTAATTATTTTTCTATAGTCCTAATGATTTTGAAAATTGTTGACAAAGAGCGTTTCTTTTTTTTATTATAGTATAAATGATTTTCTATAGTCGTAATGATTTTTCTTATTTCTTGTCTTTTGTCCCTTTTTTATTTCCTATGTCTATGCTTCATGATAGGATTTTGTCACCTTCTTTTGATGGTATATTTCATTCACTCTATGTGGAATACTATTTTGTTCACTATTTTATTTCAGCTTCATATTTCTTTCATTTTTCATATACACAGAGACTACACATGCTGATAAAAAAAATGAGCTATTTGATTTAGGTTTACTTTTCATTATTGTAAATGGTTAATATTTTTTATGGTACTCCTTGGTGTATTTCATATAAAAATAATAAATGTAGTAACGATGGTGCAGTGCATTATTGATATAGGCTCGATGACTCTTGTCAATGTGCCAAACTATCAATGTGGTGGTGGGCCATGTGTGTTGAAGACTTCACGGACACTGAACAACCCTAGATGATAATTTTGGTGCTGCCCAAATAGAAAAAAGGTTGCTAATGTGTATATATTTAAAGTTTCTAATGTAAATACTATTCCTTATAATATAAGATCTAATGTAGATTGGGTATCATAGGGAAATAATGGTTGTGGATACTTTAGTTAGGTCGATGACAACTCATCTGCATCTATCTACCCATCTCCACTTATCCGCGATGAAGGATTTGAGTGCAAAACGTGTCAGGCTAGGGCAAATTCTGAAATTATATTTTTACGATTCTGTCTCTGTATTGTAATTGCATATCTTTGTTGTGACCATATGCAGAGATGAACTTAGGAATTAGTTAGTTTAGTATTTTCATATTGTAACTAATATTTTAATATTGATATGACATAACTTCTCTTTGCCTCAAGTGCACATATATATGGTTTACATCTTTTTTTAGAATAATTCTTCATGTTTATGTCTCAAATGAGCCCCAATCTGCTATCAATCACATGATTTAACGTATAGTGTTTTCTTGGTTATTCCATTTGTTCCTTGACCTCGACTATGGATTGACTATCATTTTCAAGCTTGAGCGAGGCTTCGTACCATGCAGCATCCGTAGATTTGTACACAACACTGATTTATGCTGGAGGTAAACTACATGTGTCATGTAAACAACATGGTTGAATGCAATCTCTTTTGCATGTTTTCAAGAGTTTTCCCACCAATACAAGCGTAAATAAAACATTGAACGTAATCTATGAACATTGCATGGTATGAAGTCTCACTGAAGTTTGAGCTCATTATGGTATGAAATCTCCCTTTATTCCACTGAGGGATTGGAATGAGTTCATTTTGGATGCAAAGGAGAATGAGGATACTCAAAGAGCAATTACACTAGCAAATGAGAGAAGGTATAAACACAACAGTTGAGAAACATAAATGTAGATTTCACAACAGCTAAGAAACATAATTGTAGGCATCATGGTCACAATTTTTTGAAGACAACTTAATTGAGTTGTATACCCAAGTGATGGAGTGCAACTTTTGCACCTCTGATTCCAAGTTGACACTACGGGATACAAAGACCATAGATAAGGAATAAATTTAGAGAGCGGAGGAGGTCCATAATGACCAAAATAATACAAGATGAACCTCAAGTTAAATGAGGCAACTACAATTATTTTAATAGATTTTTATTATTATATAATGAAATTTACATATACTAGTGTTCTAAGCCCCCTCATTACATGATTTATTATTGTAAGCCCCCTCTAACTTACACATCTAGAAAATGAAACTACAACCTACTGGGATTGAGACAAACCTTATAGAACAATAGCAGCTAGGAATGATCACTTGCCAACATCTGTTCAATACATATTTTGAATACATATGTAGCTCATGAATACAAGGTCCTCCAATAGATGTTTTCAACAGATGTTGGAAAGCAATCCTTCCTAGATGTTGTTGTTCTATAAGGTTTGTCTCAATCCCAATAGGTTGTAGTTTCATTTTCTAGATGCGTAAGTTAGAGGGGGCTTACAATAATAAATCATGTAATGAGGGGGCTTAGAACACTAGTATATGCAAATTTCATTATTTAATAATAAAAATCTATTAAAATGTTTGCAGTTGCCTCATTTAACTTGAGGTTTGTCCTGTATTATTTTTGTCATTATGGCCCTCCTCCGCTCTCTAAATTTATTCCTTATCTATGGTCTTTGAATCCCATAGTGTCAATTTAGAATCGGAGGTGCAGAAGTTGCACTCCATTGCTTGGGTATACAACTCAATTACATTGTCTCCAAAAAGATGTGACCATGATGCCTACAATTATGTTTCTTAGTTGTTGTGTCTCAGGACCCCTTATGACCCTTTATGACCATTTACAACCTCTAAGAATACATCTTAGAGGTCTTAAAATGTTGTAAAGGGTCAAAAGAGGCTCCTAGGAGGGGCCATATGAGCTTCCACCTTCACGTGGTTGACCCTGTTAAGTAGAGAATGTTAATTAAACTATTCTCAAAACAAAGAGAAGCTCAATAATTTAAGGTCTCAATCCACAGACAAATTAAATTAGACTTACTAAGCCTCTTATTGTAGTTTGTAATAAGATTGATTTGCAACCACTAGAGACTACTCTACAAGCTTGAAGAAGCGGTATATTTTGGCAAATGAAGAGTGGAAAGAAGATGATATTCCTAAGATCATGGATGGACACAATGTTATAAACTTTATTAATCTAGATATCTTGCAGAGGCTTGAAGAACTGGAGAGGGAAGAAGGGCTTAGGATGGAAACTAAGGGTGATGAGGATTTCACAATAGCTGACAAACATAATTGTAGGCATCATGGTCACATTTTTTTGGAGACAACATAATTGAGTTGTATACCCAGACAGAGTGCAACTTCTGCACCTCTGATTCCATGTTGACACTGCGGGATGGAGAACAACTTGGAACCGAAGGTGCAGAAGTTGGTCTCCATTATCTGGGTATACCACTCAATTACATTGTCTCCAAAAAAATGTGACCATGATGCCTACAATTATGTTTCTTAGAGAATGTTAAACTATTCTCAAAACATAGAGAAGCTCAATAATTTAAGGTCTTAGTACAAGCACTAGAATTGAGTTTTTTGGCACAGGCTGGGAAATTTTTGTATATCAACATGCGATAGAGTTTGGGCAAAAAACTCTATCACATGTTGATATACAAAAATTTCCCATCCGTGCCAAAAAAACTCAATTATAGTGCTTATACTACATGACTGGTGCCAAAATAAGGCTCTCCCAATCACTGACTATGACCCGCTGGCAACAAGCAACAAAACAAGAGTGGACACCTAAAGATAAATATCAAATAGGGGAAAAGCACCTGCAACAACAGAGGCAATAGCTGTAGATACAGATGAGGATATCCCAAATCCCTAATATAATAAATACGGTGAAGAAAAAGAGTAATGCAGAAATTATTACTATTTTAGAAGATGCAAATCCAACCGAGGAGATGCTAAAGAGGACAGATGAATTGATGGCATGAGCACGTCATTTTGAATTAAGCAGTAATGAATCTTTAGTTATAACAAAAGTTCAATAAAGTTTTATATTTTATACTCTTTTATGTCATGAACTAAAATATGTATTTGTTCTTGTTATAGGATTTTATGCTTGCTCAATTATCTGGTCATGGACATCACGGTGAGGCCGATAGTAGCATCATGCAAAATAGTAATAATTTCTACATTGACTCTTTTTAGTTTTTTCTTACCATATTTATTATATTAGGGATTTCTGGGATATCATCATCTGTATCTATAGCTATTTCCTATGTTGTTGCAGGTTCTTTTCCCCTATCCTGAACATCAAATTGTGACAAAAATATCAGTAAAACTATCATAATAACTCCATGAACATTGTTTTAAGTAATTATCTATGAATGTTGTGTATTAATATTGAATTATATGTCTTGTTAATGAATATTGTTATGTGTTAATGGGGAATTTAGATTGATGTTAGGGGGACGGGGGGTGAGGCCAGATGAGCTTCCACCTTCATGTGGTTGGCCTTGTTAAGTAGAGAATATTAAAGTATTCTCGAAACCAAGTGAAGCTCAAACTAACATACCTTCATTATTTAATTAATTTCATTCATTATAGGTCTTTTCTCATAAGTGCATTTTGAATGTGTCACTATCAGGCAACTATCAAATAAAAAACTAGAAGGGCCAATAGTCAGCTTCTCATTATCATTTTCTGCAATGATTCAGCTTCATTTTGTGTAAGTATTCTCATATTGAATGCGTCAACCTGTCTTGGCCTAATGTGGATTATTTCATTGGTTTTTTTTTTGAGTATGTGAAGTGTTAAATCAATTCCTATATTCTATTCTTAATTCGTTCAAACTGCAGGAGAGCCTGACAGATATACTCAACATACAATTGACTACTAGTCTGGGCAATTGAACACACTGAGTCTTTGGCTTGAGAGAAAGAGTTGGGTAATGTTGTTTCTGGAGACCTGTGCAATTGTCCTTAGTGGCCTCTTTTTTTTTTAACAAGTATTTTTATATATATGTAGTGTCCATGTTTTTTTTTAATACAGATTCTTTTTCTGTATATGCTAGTGCTATGAAACCTAAATAAACAATTATAAATGTAATAGATAATGTCTTCGATGAAGGAATTGATGTACCACATGTAAACCAAAATCCATGCTTAATGCCATTTTGTGCAAAATGAGTTTGTCTATTAGCATATCAAATTTTGTTACACCCTTCATGACTGTAATGTTTAAGTTAAGTATTGATGAATTTTCTAAAATAGCAAGTTCTATTGTCATTGTTTTTTTTCTAGTGGTTCTGAGGAGATCAAGAATTATCAAGGAAAGATATTGAAGTGGAAAGGAAAAGTTTCTAAGAGGTTACAAATATTGTGTCATCGATCAGGTATACTTTTTTTTAAGTAATCGCTACAAAAATGGTTAAGTTTTCCTAAATTTTTAAAATAAGTCATAATTATTCAGTATCATATTCTTAGCTACAAGTTGCAGGTCTTCATACCTTAAATTTAAGAGTTTGACTCTTACATGGACAAAGTTGTAGGTTATATTGAACCATCTTTTATCTTTTTTGACTCTTTAGTTGTCAGAAAGATTAAATTCACATCCTAGTTGTCATTGTGTTTGGGACATAAAGCTTTATTTAACTAAATTAATTCTTTTAATATTGAGATAAAAAATGTACAAATAAAGCCTAGACTGGGGACTGCATAGAAAACTATCATTTGAAGAACTACTGAAATGGTGGTATCAAAGTTCCTTACAAGCAATCCACATATCAAAATCTAGTTGTAGGATTGAAAAAAAAGATAAGATAAAAAAGTTCATAGGCCCATACAAGACACCCACCAAAATATAGACCATCAATTTATAGAACCCTTGCAAGATATCCCAAGGAATGATAGGTAGTGAAAACCAGACAGATAGAAAAAAGAACATAACCATATGTTGCCTCACATGTTTGAGGTAAGCCAAACTCGGTCCAATTCTCTTAACAATGGTACATATCCGTCCAAGTGCAGCAACCTTCAAAGATTTGCAGTGGTAAAGAGAATCCCCATATTTTATCAACCTAACATAGTCTTTGGCCACTTTGGCAATGAGATTGCGAGAAATATTGATGTGGCCAAGGGCCAACTTGTAGTGATCTTTATCATATAAAACATTTAGCAGATCTCCATAAAATGGATGCACATCATCTTGGTAGGGGGAATCATCTTAGCAAATACATTTGAAGTAGCAGCAGCAACAAATACATCACTGACACTTTTTGGGCAAATTTCATTGACTCCTCAAAATGAGCAGCCTTTATTTCGGCTACCTCATCACTATCATCCTCATCCATTGCCTTGGGGTTCTCACTTCTTTTTCTTTCATGTACAATATCCTGTAAAAGTGTAGAGGAAAGAGAAAATGACAAATTGAAATAATAAGATACAAGTTGAGGAAAATTGAATCAAAAAATGTAAAATTCTAACAAACTAGTTTAGAAAAAACCATTAAGAAATTCATTACCAAATCTAGTTTGTAAAAGTCACCGCAATTGAAACTCACCTTCTCAATATTTTTTCTAATAGCATACTTGCAAGCTCGCTAACAAATCTCTATAATATCAGCTCCATTGAATCCTTGGGTATAATAGGCCAATGCCATTAGGTATAATGAAAACTATTTTCTTGGTTGTCATACCATCCATCTCCGTCAACAACTGGTTAAGGACTCTGTCTGTGGCACCACCAGCATCCCCAACACTGCTTCCATGCTGCAAACATGCAAACCAATTATGTATTACTCCTCAAAAGCCTTCCAGAGATTGCTTTCACTTTCTCTAACCAACTTTGACATGATCTCAAGTCCATTGATATAGAAAAAGAAGGCACCGGTTTCATTTGCCACTGCCCTAGCAATTAAAGTTTTCCCAAAACCAGGAGGTCGATAGAGCAGAATACCCTTTGGGGGCTTCACACCAATAGATTTGAAGAGTTGTGGGCAGCTAAGAGGAAGCTCTACCAATTCACAGATCACCAGTCAGAATTAGTTGAACTAGACTTTCTTTGTTGTAGAATTGATTTAATAGAGAATATTTTCTAGCAGGATTTTTTTTTAAAAAGCAAGGTTTTCGTAGCATTATGTACCACTTGAGCAAAAGTTTCCATAGCTAAATTTCCTTGCCATAGTTAATATTTCTCTAAAGAATTACAAGTTAGTAAGTCCTCGGCTAAAGGGTTGATAAGCTAAATAAAGTTTCAAACATATGAATAGATAAAACTCATAGAAGCAAAAGCCGGAGCCAAATTGAATAGCATTGGCTATTTGTCAGCAGAAGGTCCCTGCTAGAACAGACACATTTGTCACTTCATTAAGATGACAATTGTTTACTAAGTTTCCTAACTATATAAGTCATTGTCATCTTTATTATCTATTGTAGCAAATACATCTGAAGCACCAGCAGAAGCACTAGGAAATTGAAATTCAGAACCAAAGCCTTGAGATTGTTGTAGTGTTTGTGCAAAGGCTTGATACTTCTGAATATCAGCATCACTGAAACTTCTTCAGGCATATTTCATTGACCCCTCAAAATGAGCAACCTTTATTTCAGCTACCTCATCACTATCATCCTCATCCATTGCCTTGGGGTTCTCACTTCTTTTTCTTTCACGTTTAATATTATCCTGTAAAAGTGCAGAGGAATTAAGAGAACATGACAAATTGAAATAATAAGATACAAGTTGAGGAAAATTGAATCAAAAAATGTAAAATTCTAACAAACCAATTTAAAAAAAACCATTAAGAAATTCATAACCAAATCTAGTTTTCAAAAGCCGCCACAATTGAAACTCACCTTCTCAATATTTTCTCTAGTAGAATACTTGCAAGCCCGTTGACAAATCTCTATAATATGTCATCAATAAATATAATGGATGGGGCATTCTTCTCAGCCTCCTCAAAAGCCTTCTGGAGATTTCTTTCACTTTCTCCAGCCAACTTTGACATGATCTCAGCTCCATTAATACAAAAAAAGAAGGCACCGGTTTCATATGCCACTACCCTAGCAATTAAAGTTTTCCCAGAACTAGGAGGCCCATAGAGTAGAATACCCTTTGGGGGCTTCACAGCAATAGATTTGAAGAGTTGTGGGCATCTAAGAGGAAGCTCTACCAATTCACGGATCACCAGTCAGAGCCTATCTCTCAAATCGTTCAAACAAAATTAAAAAACCAACACTTTCACATAGAGTAGAGCAAATGAATTGCTAGAGCCCAAAGCAGTCTGGAAAATAGAATGAGTAGGGACCTACTAGCAACAAGCAGTATTATGAGTGTGGACACTTGAAGATAAATATCTAGACTAATCACCGATGAGGATGTCATTGGTGATTAGTCTGGATATTTATCTTCAAATTTTTTTTAAACACTCCACCCATGTTGCGTCAAAATTTTGACCTACCTGCATCGAAAGTGTGGCTGAAAATCAACCATTCTATGTTGAAATGTGGCGTTGCGGGTTTCACATCCCAGTTGAAGCCGCTAAATATTTCCTCCAAATATGGTCAAAATATGACTGTTGTGAGTTTGGCATCCTAGTCAAAGTGACCAAATTTTTTGACCCATATTGGTCGAACGATCGACCAACACACAAACACTTACCAATGTTATCTTTGGCCTAGGTTGCCCTATTTTTTAACAAGCATGGATTTGATCATTTGACGGGTTCAGTATAGGGTCTATATTTTGAAGCAAATAATAGCGATGAACCCATTGGTTGACCATTTGACTGAGTTGGGTAGAAGCTTCGACCAATAGTGCGTCAAAAAATGGTGCAAAATGTACTAGTGTCAGGAATAAGTTGAATGAATCTAGAGAAGTAAATCAAACTCTATACCAATCTATGATTGGTAAGCTGATGTATGTGGTACACAATAGGCTTGATATTAGACATGTAGTGGGGATTTTAGCACAATTTTTTGCCAATCCTAAAGATTCAGATATGGTTGCAGTAAAAAGAATTTTGAGATACCTGAAGAAAGTAGAGGACTATGGATTATGGTACACATTGGAAGACAAATTTGAACTTAGAGTTTACACCAATGTAGATTGGGCTGGAAACACAGATGATCAGAAGAGCATAATTGATGGAGCATTCATTTTAGGGGAAAGGCTTGTAACTTGGATTAGCAAGAAACAAGCATGCATTTCTCAGTCTACTGTTGAACTAGAGTATGTTGCTACTACTGCAAATTGTTCAAATATTGCTTGGATCAAACAAGTGTTGGAAGGGATGAATGAGGTAATCACTGACCTAGTGATTATATATTGTGAGAACACTAGTGCTATAAATATTTCTAAGAATCATGTGATGCATTCAAATACAAAGCATATATCTATTAAGTATCACTACTTAAGGGAACAAGTTCAAGAGAAGCAGGTGAAACTGGAATTTGTAACATATAAGGAACAACTTGTTGATATCTTTACTAAACCTTTACCAAAGGACACATTTGAATATTTGAGGACTAGACTTGGGATCCATCCCCTATCTACTGGTCACTAAGGTGATCTAGAGGTTGCATCAACCTATACTTCTCAAAAGATCATTCATGTTGATGCACATAGCTCACACTTTGGATATTGTCTAAGGTTGTGAAAGATTGTAGAAGATGGAACAAAAATTTGTTTATTTGTACACTGAAGATACCTAATATGAACCAAACAATAGAGAATCACTTGGCTCTTCATAGCTATTTGTATATTTTCTTTGGCATTGTTGTCAAAGGGAGAGAATGAATATGGAAAATGAGTTACTGAGAACACAAACAGAGAGAGATTGCAGAAAGGGAGAGACTTGAATATTTGTTGCTGAGAACAAAGGGAACCTAAGAACTGAAAAGATTAAAATCGTGGGGAGAGTCTGCACTTGTAATGCTGTTATATTTTTTAGTGATTAAACATATTAAATATCAAGCTAGGGAGAGCTTACCGAGCTACAACATTTACTTACATAGTTTTAGAATACATGTTTGGTATGTGTATGGCATATTTTCATATTGTTTGTGCTGCCATCAATGCCAAAGGGAGAGATTGATGAACTACAACTGATTGAATATGTGGATGAACTGAAGAAATAGTGATTAGAGATCATTGAGCTATTGAAATGATATGTAAGATGATTAAATTAGTCAATATGTTGTTATTGATGTCAACTAGTTTTGACAGTACTTATCATGTTAGTTACAAACATCTGAACATCTATTGAAGGGAGAAATGATGAAGAACTGATATATCTACATGAGGAAAAGATGGATATGACAGATAAGGATAAGGTAAACATTGGGTTACTTATTGATGAGTCTATGGCTTTATATTGTTGACTTGATCATGTTACATTAATCTATTATGAAGAAGAGATTTGAAATTGAACAAGTCAATGTGGTCAGTAATTGAAGATTTCTATATACACCGAGCCAGTGCAGTGTATACCGAGTGACAATATTAACTGAGCTAGTTAGCTAGTTATCACCAATACATTTCTATATCAACCAAGTATGGATGAAAATATAAAATGCAAATAACAGCCGATTGAATTTGATGAGCTTGAAATTGTTATGATTTTGAGGTTAAGGATGAAGTTTTCTATGATATCCATAGTTGACAAAATTTAGAGAAGATCTAAAGGATGAGATAGAAACATGTTAATGACACATCTACTGAGGAAGGTTTGAGTAAAAAATGGATGAAGGAGATTAAGTGGCAAAATCTAATGGTTGATATGAAAATGATTTACTTGTCTATATAAGAGATATGAGTTTCATTATTGAAATATGCTAGAAAGAAGAAGACTATAGAGATTTTGTGTGAATACTATATTCATGCATGCCTGATCAAACTAGTTATTGAAAGAACTAAGCTGCAGACATTATCGAGTGTCAGAGAACCATTTACCGAGTGAAAGTAAGTTGAATAATATTGAGGAAGTGAAATTGATTAATGATTAGAGGATTTGTATGGGCTTAGCATAGATCTAAATATTTGCAATTGATTTGTATTTGAATCAGATTAGTACTGTATCAGTTTAACCATTGATTCAAAAAATATCTTAACCGAGTGGACTTAACAGTCTTATGTTCTACACTATGACATTCGTTGAATGTAAAGTGTTATCTTGTTGACCCCATAGTGAATGTTGGTCAAAGGTTAACTGTTAGTGATAAATTTTCTAATCGGGTCACACCTAACAATGTGTATTGTAACCTTTAACAGGGTTGGCTCTTCACTGAGCTCACTTTAGAAGAGTGAATTATTTTGGGTTACCAGTCCCAAGTGTTTTTTCCCTTAGTAGGGTTTCCACGTTAAATCATTATGTTATGTGTTATTTGTTATGATTGTTTTTCTATCATACTTTACATACTGCATAGTTGATTTAGTCGATAATCACAGTTGGATATT